>OZ007567.1:73296584-73539259 GCA_963931925.1 Onchidella celtica | reverse complement strand
TTATTCTGCTGATGATGATGGTGGTGGTGACGTTGATGTAGATGTGTTTTTTTATAGTTAACGATGAAGAGATTACTCGTAATGTTGATGAAGGGTGGCTGGTGGCTTTACTGAATTAAAATAGTACTTGTAAGGAAGTTGTTAATGTGGTAGCTGGTGGTGGTAGTAGCAGGGGTCACTGGTCACGATAACAACAGCTGTCTTTACTGACAGTCTTTACAATCATGGTGAAGACGAAGGAAGGCAAAATTCATGAATACGGCAGCAAACAAAAAAAATGAACTGAAAAATGAAACATTGAGAGAGAGAGAGAAAAAGAGTGAAAGAAAGAGAGAGAGAGAGAAGCTGCTGTGATAGTTAGAGTTTGAGTTTGAATTTGGAGAAATCACGCCACCACGACAACGGTTGATAACGGCCATACTGTGCTAGGAAGTAGCAAGACGGTATTGTCAGTAGACAGAATATAGGACAGAAGGAGTAAGATTCGAACCTGTTTCTTTCGCTTTCTTATAAAGCTCTAGTAGCTCACTGAGTCAAATCTGATTTACGTCGGTTTTGACTCAGATTTGAACTTTCATTTGAAACAACCAGCGAGACAAGACATGTTTCAGTCTCTCTAGTGCATCAGGCCCAGTGTAACTCCACAGTCCACAAAACGGAATTAAGCCAAACGGACTTGGCCCAATCTGCTATGGGCTCAATGCTGGAAGTGAGGACGTGGAGGGTGGTACTGGTAGTCCCAACTATTAGACCACAGAGCCCATGACATATAGGGGCATGAAATAGTCGAATTAATCACATGTCATGTGCAATCTAAGTTTTTGACATTTTTGACATTTTTTTTAATACTAGTGTAAGGACCCGTTCAAAGAACTCGAAACAAAACAAATGCAGGAGCGAGGCAACCATTGTTGAGGAGAAAGCATTATTCGATGACGTACTCTCTCTCTCTCTCTCTCTCTCTCTCTCTCTCTCTCTCTCTCTCTCTCTCTCTCTCTCTTACAATAAAAGTAGTAATCTGCAGTCCTGTGTCAGAACTCATGCAGGACACTGCGCACCAAGCTTGATATGGTTATTTTTTATGACATGCACGATACTAAAGTCGAAACAAAACAAAGGCAGGAGGGAGGCCATCATTGTTGAGGAGAAAGCATTATTCGATGTTTTTAGGCCTATTTTCATTTATTACAAAATTACGATACTTCGCTTTCATGTCAAAGGAATAGACATAGTAGCAAAAAGAACTATCTTTCACATGTAATTTTTTCAGGTCTGGGCATTTCTTCCTCGCAGCAGTGAATTTTTTTTCCTTGCTGTTTTTTATATTGATAATCACGCTGTCTTCTGTCTCTCCCTCGTCTCTATCTATCTATCTATCTATTATCTATCTATCTAACTATCTATCTATCTATCTATCTATCTATCTACTCTATATCTATCTATCTATCTATCTATCTATCTATCTATCTATCTATCTCTATCTATCTATCTATCTATCTATCTACCTATCTATCTTATCTCTATCTATCCTTCTATCTTCTCTCTCTCTTCTCTCATCTTTTTCTCTTTCTCTCTCCTCCTTCTCCCATTCTCTTCCCTTCTCTCTCTCTTATCTCTTCTCTCTCTCTCTCATTCTCTTCCCTTCTCTCTCTCTCTCTTCTCTCTTTCTCTCTCTTCTCTCTCTTCTCTCTCTTCCTCTCTCGCTCTCTCTTTCCCTCTCTCGCACTCTGTGTCCCTCTCTCTCTCTTTCCTCTTGATAAACAATGTAACGGGGACTAAAGCCTATTGCTGACATTGGCATTTCATTGAAAATTAATGTTGCGTTCTGCTCTTCCTTCTCTAGGGCGGATATTAACAGTGCGATATGAAGATCTGGCTAAAAATCCTCTGGACATTTCCAAAATCCTGTACGGTTTTGCGGGGATTCCTTGGACAGAGGCAGTCTCAACCCAGTTGAAAAACATGACATCTCCAGTTGAGAATACGTTCCAAGAAGTTGTGTTCAGTACGAAACGAAAGAATTCAGCTGCCACGGCTATGAGCTGGAGGCATCAACTGAATCTGAATGCGGCACGAGAACTTCAGGCTCTCTGCCAGGACGCTATGGCCCGATACGGCTATCTTAACTTTGAAAGCAATGAAGTGATGAGGAATCTAAGCGTGCCTACTTATAGCGATAATTATGATGAGGCATATTTTAAAGGTCAAGTTTTAAAAGTGGAAACGCATTAGCTAATATGAGTGTGAGTGAGTGAGTGAGTGATTGAGTGAGTGAGTGAGTGAGTGAGCGAGTGACTGACTGACTGACTGACTGACTGACTGTCTGACTGTCTGACTGACCGACTGACTGACTGGCTGA
The DNA here is from genome assembly GCA_963931925.1 of Onchidella celtica. NCBI lineage: Eukaryota > Metazoa > Mollusca > Gastropoda > Systellommatophora > Onchidiidae > Onchidella > Onchidella celtica. The sequence goes on along the minus strand of OZ007567.1, from coordinate 73,536,900 downwards.
CTGACTGCTCGCTAACTGGTCGACTGATTGACTGAGTATATTGATAGGTGAATGGGTAGTGAGACTGAGTGAGAGTGTGAGCGAGAGAATGTATGAACGATCGATCGACTGACTGATTGGCTGACTGACTGAATATGTTGATAAGTGAATGGGTGAGGCAATGAGTCAAAATTATTGTTGAGAGTGTGAGCGAGGGAATGTATAAGCGATGGACTGGTTGATTGACTGAGTTCCCCATTTTGATCTCACTGAATTTGTTATTGATTTCATTTTGCCAATAATTATGTCATTCTTGTCAGCAATAAAAATTATACACCAGTATGTACCAAAAACCTGCAGCGGTCCACTTATACTAGTATTGGAATTATAGTCAGTGATGACAATAATGATAATGATGATGATGATGACGACGATTATAAGACAGTTACTTAAGCGCGATCTGACCTTTAATTTTAAGACTGCTTTCCACAAGCATAGTTAAAACTCAAAGAGAAGATCAAACAGTGCTTTTCAAGTTTATTGGAGTAAGTCAAGAGTACTCTCAGACATCACACAAATAAACGGGACACCACAAGGGGGCAGGAGAAGAGGGAGTCCTCCCGCCGGTCTTGATTTATCATAGCAGTAAATTTTATCAAGCTAGGTTAAACCTAGTCAGACGCACCCTCCCAGTATGCGAACGACACCTTAATATATCACCACTATATGGGAGTTCGAATTTCACCGACATCCCAAATAACAACACCCAAAACCGTGCCTGCACGCTCTCCCTTACCTACAAGAAGAAAATACACCAAACACAAGTGCATGCAGGGGTTCCGAACCTGGGTAAGCTCACTCCCTGGGTTTACATAAGTTTTGCTTACCGATGGGGGTGGTTTTAATTTGGTAATTCTGGATTTACACTTATTTTTGTTAAACTACATAGTAACATGTATTTAATTATTTTTTTTTTACTCTGAAGTTGGGAATGACATTTGGAGCTGGCCCATTTTGTTTTTAAAAACTCCATTGTAATCTATTTCTGCCACTTTGGACTTGATGATGTGTATTTGATACTTCTCAATTGCCGTGTTGCCAGTGTGGTGGTCTAATTTGTTTTTAGGTCTTTATTTTCTTAGGTTCGGAGCTTTTCGCATTCACATCTCACTTTTATCGTTTTTATTTTTCTTGTTCTTGTTTCCGTGTATTTTTATGGTAGGGATTAGTTGTTTTTTTTAGAATTTTCCCCGGGCAGCAGTCCTGTTCCGTCTGCTCTTCTCGACTTTTAACTGCCAAGGTATCTTTTAACGTGCACATGGGCCCTCCGAGTTTTTCGTCCTTATCAGAGAAGACTAGGTGCTCGATCTCCCCCCCCCCCCCCACCCCCAATAAAAAAACACACAAAAAATCCGCCATGTCTGGTGGTCTACTTTCCTATTGGTGAACTGCTTTATTACGGTAGGTGTGTACACTCAAATTACTGAACAGAAAAGGTGGGGATAAACTTACTTTCGAAAAGTTGGAAAATGATAAAGGGCACGAAAAAGGTTGATAACCCTTGCACCAGAGAGATTTTCAAACAGTCAGGCCTGTACATAAACCCACAGAAACACAAATGATTATATTTCAACGCAACCAAACCATGGAACATTACAGCAGGGGGGACACATTATTCAACAAAACACTCATTATCGCTGCTAACAGCGACGTCGGACAAAAGATTAGCATACAAACAACATAATTGTAATTTACACTACAGAATCAGAAGCGCACGCCAAGCGCTAAACACATTCAGATTTGTGGATCATAGGAAATATGCAGCAACCTCCAGTCACAAGGCTCCTGTTCTACATAAACATTTTCTCAAAACTTATTTAGGCAAGTTAGAGGCTCAACCATAGTGTGGACAACAAACAGCACAAGAAATTAAGTGGAATACAATACCGAGCCATGAAACATATTTCTTAATAATTATTACTCCCAACCGCCCGAGCTGCATCTAAACGTTGCATTTGACCTACAGCCACTACACAGGCAGACAAAAAGCGGTTCTAAAATGCATATTGGCCTACCACAACAGAACCATACATAACTCAGTGACACTTTTACTTTTACTGTATACAATTCTTTTAATTTTTTGCTTTAAAATACAGGAAATTTAGTTAAGGGCTCGTTTCGTGAAATGAGCTGCCCTAGGCAAGGACGAAGGAAAGCAGAATGGGCACGCCGGCCTGCCCTAATAAGGATCACAAAACAAAACACCCGTCCTGATACTCTCTGCCGGTAAATCTCCCTCGGGGACTGTAGTATTTTACATAGGAAGCTACATGTGAGCAGGGAACACAACTCATTATTTTCTCTGTTCGGTTTTGTAATTACACTGCGGTCCCTTAACAACAGACAGCCATCTCTCTATTCCCTTGGCGGTCAGCTCAAAACAACACCAGCCCTTTGCAGGGCAAATATGGGCACATTTTGATGGCTCAAGGAGAACAAGATCTGAGAGAAAAAAAACAACCGAGGAACTATAAAAAAAAAAAACAGGTATAAATGCCTATGACAGAAATTCTCTGTAAACAAAGATTTCAAACGTCTTTTATCTCACTGAAAAGACTGTCAGTCTGTTTAAAAGGTATAATTTGATTATATCCAAAACCTTGACTATGCACTGTGTCATTACACAGTAACATACTCACCTTTTACACTGAAAGAGGACATCTCCAGCTGTCTGGCACACCATCTAGGCCTATTGTACTTTACCACTCTGGAGTTTGGGACTGGGACTTTTCAGCGTTGCAGGCTCACGGTTCAAAAGGCTAAAAGAGTGCAAGGACGCCGTATGGTGTAACTCAACTGTAACGGTCATGTCTTATCTGTCAGATATTCCCTCTCTGAATTTACCCTTTTCTGGGTCATTTTAGCACTGATTACCAGTGTATCATTGCATTGGGTTGAGTTGCCCACGGGACTTGAATATCACGAAAGCGAGTTGGCGAAACCTACGTCGAGTACTCCGAAACATCCACAAAAGAGGTTTTCATCTAATTTCCTTAAAATTAAAGTGGTATGCGATGGACGAATATACAATTTTTACATGTATTTGTGTATACGTATATAATAGGCCCTATTTGTATTTTGCCAAACAAAGATACTTTTCAAAGCTGAGCCCTACCCAGTCTACGCTGCGATTTTATTTAATATTCGTACGTTTTCCTAGCTATTCTTGTACTTTCCGTCTCATCTAGATTTATTTTGTGTGAAATGAACTAAATGTTCGCCAGAAACAGGATACTTCTCGACATTAAGACAAAGGTAAGCTAGAAGTCACATTTCAAGTGTGTCCCCTCTGATCATAAGTGTTGTTAAATCATCAACAATGTAGAGAAATAAAATCAATTTCTTGACAGCGGTGTGTTTGTTTGGTGAGTTTTCTTTCTGCAGAAGGGAGGAGGTACTGGAGATCAAGTATGTATGTATGTATGCATATGATTATGCATGTTTAACGAACTTGGGTAGGCCTACCACTGTAAAGTTGTCAGTACATTGGGTATTGTACACAATAAAATCCTTACAGGGTTAATGAAAGCAAACATAAAGTAAATCTGAAAGTAAACTTCTAGCAAAGTTCTGCAGTATAAGCGCAATTACAAGATCTTATCAAGTATTGGCTCTGGAAAGAAAGATGCAGAAATCATTTCAGAGCGGAAGTTATTTGAATGTGAACACTACTGTTTATCATATAATTCAACACTGTCATCATTGTCATCACCACCATCTTTATTTGGGCATCTCTTCTCCTGGTGTGTCGTGTTGAAGAATAAACATAGATATTTTGGGGAGAGTAATTCTAAGTCATAATACGTACTGAGAAATTCGAAATGCAGGGGGAAACATTTTTCTAAAGGCAAGCGCTCTCCTTTCATGCCGAATGTACCGGGTTCGATTCCCGGTCGATGCAGACATGCTGGAATTTTTTTAGGGAAAAATTTCTGTCCCTGATCCTATGGTAGGTAAGATCGAGCGCCTAGCCTTCTCGGATAAGGATGAAAAACACGGAGGGCCAGTGTACACGTTGCGCACTAAATATACCGGTACCTTGGCCGTTGAAAATCGAGAAGAGCAGGCCGAACAAATCCTCTGCCCGGGCAAAATTCTAAAAAACAAAAAACTAACCACTACCTCAAAAATACACAGAAACGAGAACAAGAAAAAATTTTAAAAAGTGAGGTGTAAATGCCAAGAGCAGCGAACTTCTAAAAATAAAGACCTAAACACAGAAACGGGAAATGCAAATCATTATTATTCCCGACTTCAATTTTATCTCTCCCCAGGCTCTGTCCCTGGCATCGACCCTGTACTTTCCACAACCTGTTTTGTGTAAAACAATTCAAGTATCAAACAATTGGCTAATATCAGTGGCGCATAGTATTATCTATGATGCCCTCTCTTATCACGTTTTACTGGCTTGTATGAGGTTTTCAAATCATAGGCCTATTATAGGGCATCCATTCATCCACACTCACTTGAGTGATCAATGATGGCTAAGGGGACGGGGTTTTCAAGGTCGGGTTCATTTGTTCTATTTTGATAATATTCTCTGAAAGAATTATGACTTATTTAGTGTCGCTCTTTTTTTTTTTTAACTTAGTGTTAGCTTTCTCCACCACCACTCTTCCTCGTTCGCTTTTCAGCATGCAACTGCCACCCAATAGCGTTAAATGTTTAGGGCAGGTTTGTGGATTTCAACAAATAAAACAATCATGCTAGACTAAATGAAGTTCCTCTTTAAACTAAAAAAAAAAAAAAAATTGAAATACAGTGGAGAATTCACTAAACAAACAAAAACTGATCAGGTCAGGTGATAATAGGCAGTATTCCTAAATGGGTCGCTCAAATCGGCATGGAGCAAGACATGGGACGCTGCAAACATTTTTTCTGTCGTTTTCGCCACTCTGTGCCTGTCACTGTGGTGACATAAAGAACCATCAATACATTGTAATTTTACCACAGAAACGACTACACGAAACGGTTTGTCTGGAGGATGTTGCAAGGCGTGACCCGCACATTATTTTAGCTGAAAAAAATGAACTGGCACGGAATCTAAGTGAAAACGTCAAAGTACGTTTTAGGTTTCTTGTGTTGAAGTTTAAGAAAACTCAAAATATAACAACAGTCTTGTTTTGCTTCCGGAAAAAAACATTCCCAATCCCATGCTTGAATCTTTGACTGGGAAAGAACACAGGCCTTGTCAATATTGCATTTAAAAATCTAAACACAAGGCTAGATTTAATTGGTTTTTCATTTCAAAAAACTGTAGAAATTTCTTTGCTATGCCATATGCCTGCCCTGTATGCAGCAATGAAGACTACGACGAAGATGATGGACTGTTCTTTTGTACCGAGTGTGGGACACAGTCACAGGTGGGGAAGAGCGATTGATCTGTCGAAGTTATTGTTCTACTCTAGCAACAGTAGATGGTAGAGATTAATGTTGAAATGTCACAAAAATTCATTGCCCCGAAAGGAGTACCGTAAGAGTTATGTAACAACTTTCATCGGGCGCATGTGTGTATGAATTGCCAAGCTGCACATTTACTTTTACTGCTACTGTGACTAAAAAAAAAAAGAAAAAGTAGCCAGAGTTTTCCCACAACGATTGAGGTTATAATTCCACAATAAATGACATCAATCAAAAGCCTACAATAGCTGAACAGTGAACAAAATTCAATATTTTCCCTATTTGGCTTTGTAAAATAGGCCTACAGCACATCATGACTTTGTGGCTAGGTGGCGTTACGAAATCTGTGCACGCTAAAAGCACTAGTTGTCTCATCTTATCAGTTCTAGTATCTTTAAGTTTAACCCTCACCTATTTGCCGCCCATGTTTCGGAAGCGCTCACGCTGCACGGGTGGCAAAAGTCGGCAGGGTCAAGCTGACCGCGCCACGCGCAAGCCGTATTTTCAGGCGTCGGGTCACTGACCTTTTTGAGACATAACCACCATCTTATTGTTCACTGTATCTCTTTTAAATCAAAGGCATTGTGACATGGACATGTTATTGTTAACCAGTGAACCACTGGTCGGAATCACAAAGACTAAGCTTGCAACAAAGGCTCTCCCCACACTTTCAAAAGATGTAACATCGACATGCGAACTGTTGCTCAATAAATTTGCAATATTATCTCATTTTCTCACAAGCTGACCACCATCTGGAGTTGTCTGTATCTAAGAACCAATCAGAAACAAGCTCTGAAATAATCTTTGCCCCAAATGCCCACATTGGTTTATTAGTATGTGTCAATCAGGATGAAACCATAATTTGTGTAGGGCTTGGGAGGGCGTGGCCAGTTATCATGCTTTGTTCTCACGAAAACTACAGCTGTCAGTTTGGAATCATAAGTCAGATTTATTATTGGTTAGAGACTGACAGACTAAGGTTTTGCTGGCTAATTCATTATCATTCAAGCGTGATAAGGCATAGCAGCGAATGTTTTCATACCGATCAGTAAAAACTGAACCACGTGAACAGCGTATGTGGTCATCGCATAACGGCAAGGTTCAGTGACCTGAGATAAGATTCTCCGTGAGTAAGGTCACTGACGGGGCAGCGGGCTTTACGGGTAGCGCGCGGGGTGAGAGTTAATAGAACCGCTGTCATGGCAAAAACATGACATGTTCAGACTGCAGGAAATCTGATGATTAAAAAAATATCCCAGCCTACCCATGATATTTGGTTCCACACAGATCGATATATTTTTGGACATGTTCCATAAATATTAATTAATGCGACTGAAAGAATAATAATGCAGGTCTGATAGAATGAAATTCGTGAAATGAATGAAATGAGTAAATGTCCTTGAGCAAGCTTGGAATTTATGTTATACAAGTCACTCACATATTTCCATTATTCAGGAACTAATTGTACAAGAGGCCACACTAAATACAGAAATAAGTGCCCGGCATGAAGTGAAAGGTGCTAAGGGAGAAAGTCAGGCATCGAAACAGCTACCAAGTAAGATTTACATCATGTATTAGATCTATTGATGAGCAGTAGTTTCCAGTAGTCTGTGTTTTATTTGGTTTTATTTGCCCAGTCAACATGCTCAGTATTTGTGAAGATTTCAATCTTTCAGGTCATATTAAATGAGACAGCTTTGACAGCGAGTAAAGGACAAGATAGAGAAAGAGTATGATTTGAATATCTTATTAATAGTTTAACATGATCTTTATAAAATGTTACTGGTATTCTTTATGGAATCTTCATCAATTAACAAAAGGAAGAAATGGCTTAGAATGTCATAGTGACATCTATAGTAACAGCCCCTTTTTCAAGACAAAGTGTTAAACAGAGGGGTGATTGATGGCACTTGTACGCCCTTCCCAAAGGTATAGCAGCATTTGATAGGGGGCTGGTTAGTAGTACACTGCATATTTTGTTCCGAGTGAGCCTACTTCTGTATTGTTTTTAGTTGAAACTATGAACTTCTGCTATAGGGCATTAGGACATTTGTATTATTATAGAAATTGTTGACCAAGTTGATCATTTAATTTTTTTGAAGTTCCAATAATACTGATACAGTTTAAACACTTGAAAGTATATCTTTTTCCTTAGACTTTTTATTTTTCCTGCAGAAGCTGATCTAGGTAGGCCATGGACAATATATGAAGCCTATCAGGTCATCATTCTTGCACAAGCAGATGCACTGGTAACTTTGGGAGCCAAGGAGGAATTAAAAGTATGCAGTGATTTAGTTTTTATTCCTATAAATAATGACATGTTATTAGCATTTAACTGAAAGATCCATGAAAGTCCCTGGTTCTGTTTCCTCATAATAAAATTGTATGTTAGCTTGCAATCCTGAATGTTGTCAGACCATGTGCTTTTTGTAAGTTCGTTAAAGATACATGTTTCTTCTGTTTGAATAATGAAGCAGTTACACCACTGAGCCGAGCACTTCACAAGCTCTGGCACATACATCTTGGCAAATTTATGATTATGTAATAGCATAGTATCAGCATATTATGCAATATCCACTCTGTGTCTTTGAGGCCTGCACTGTGTTTATAATTTGTTTACTATTCACAGAATGTTGTCTTCACCATTTGGGCCAATTATCTGTCAAAACTTGGTGTGGCATTCTGTAAAAATGAAAAATTAGTGCCAGATATTGTGATGCAGACAAGAGTAGGAAGACTGAGGTATCTACACTGATTCTTTAGGAATTAGTTGGTCACAGTGTTGGGATTGTTATTGTAGGTTAAATTCATTGTAATAAGTGTCATACTGAATCAAGCAGTACCACTACTTAGATATTATACTTTCCATATTCTGTGCCATCAAATCCCAAAAAAGTGACAGTGTGAATTTGCAGCCTGCCTGGTTTTAGTTTGAGGATAGAAACACAAGTAATTGCCTTATCACCTTGTTAAAAGCGCATGTCATGAAATTATAAAGTTACACTGGGCTGCAAACGATCTACTTTGTCTTGGTTTTGTTCTCTTACAACGAGATTAATTTCAAAACTTACTTTTCCAACATAGTTTAGCATCCAACTCATATGTTCATTCAGATCAAATGTAATTTTATCTATTGATGTGGACAAATTGCCTCCCTAGTAACATGAATTGAGAATATGTGGAGAAGGAAAAAAGGTGACTAGACTGAAGTGATTGTACCGACGTATTAATAGGTTTGTTTTTGCTTGTTTGCTAAACATTCTTTTCTTTTGGTAATTTTTCCATGTGGTCATTATTTCTTCTTCTCATAAGTTCGATTTACCTAATTTTTAACATAATTTCTTCAAGGCAGTCAGTGAAACATATTTTTGGACAGAAATAATTCTATGTGTGTGATATGTTTCAGTGCTGGAATGTCCCTAGCTGTTTTTCTATTTTCTCTCTGATCAGGGAGTTACATCGAGGCACACTTACTAATCCATTGAACAGACGCAAGAAACCATTTCTTGATCAACCTTTTCCAGATCAGGAGGTGAGCTGGTGTTTGTGTGTAAAACTCTTTAATTTCCCAATAGAGTGTGTTTGCGTGCTGAAAAGACAGATGATGTGGTGTGAGAAATGAATAATTTATAAATTTGTGATTTCACTCGAAATGTAACTAGAATTAAAATTTCAACAGAAATTTGAGTTTCATAACTTAAAATGTGCCAAAAAAAAGGTACTATGTTGCAACTAGAAAAACAGTAAACAAATTGCAAAAGAATTACAAATGAAAGGGGAAAAAAATATTCAAGCTTTAATTGTCTCAAGGCCTTCTTCATGCAAAAAAACTAGTACTGTGGAAGCAGTATTTGAAAAAATATTCAGAAGGCCCACTTTGTGTTTTTTCAAGCAACCCATCAGATATTCTTTAGTTTTTTTATCCTATATATTGACAGAAGACAGGGAATGAAATTACTCTTCATCAGGTAATAGCAACAGCTATCCCATTTTCAAGATTTCTGAAAGTTTCCCCAAGGGCTGACAAAGCTGCTGAATGGCAGTGGATTCACATTTCTGTCCATTTCAGATGAGTGAGGGTCCTACAAGTGCCTTGAGTGGGGAGGAATTTTACGATGAGGATCGACCTGAAGACGAAGCAGATGATAACATAGTTTTCCTGAATGAAGATGATGAAGATGACCAAGGCTTTGAAGAGGACTGTGTCAGCACCAGAAATTCAAGATATTATAAAGTAATGCATACATTCATGGTTCTTACCTGTTATTTGGTTTTTATCCAGGTCAGTGTCTGCATCAAAAAAAGTTTGGAATTGTGTATTTTGTGGACATCAGTAAAGAATTTGAGGGACTTTTAAATGATATTTAAGGACTTTCAAGATTCACATCCCCTGTCAATCGAGAAGAGCAGGCTGAACAAGGCCGCTGCTTGCAAAATTCTAAAAAAAAAAAACAAACTAATCCCTACCACAAAAACACATAGAAACAAAACAAAACAACAAAAAAAAAGAAAGAAAAAGGGAAAAAAATCAAGAAAAGTGAGGTGCAAATGCCAAGAGCAGGGAACCTCCTCAAATAAAGACGTAAAAACCATGCCCCTTGTAACAGTTCAGTTTGATGATGATACTTTGATAACCACCCACATGTTTTTCTTTTTCCAAAGTGAATCAGAGGTGAATGATACACTTTAATAATTTTTTAGAAAATGACATTTCTGTGTTCTCTTAAAGAGTGTACATTATATAGCAAAAATTCCACAACATGCTGCTGACAAGCACTTTGGTAAAGGGCAGTTATCTCTACGTGTATGACTGGCTGATGCTGTCACTTTTCTTTTCACTTTTCCAGGCTGTGCATTCACCGGAGTGGATGAACATGAAGAAAACACTTTCTTTCTGTTACATTGGTTTGATGTTGACTGATCCTCAGATCCTGCCATTTGATGTTGTCAGGTCATTGCTTTTGACTTTGTTTCTGTGCCACATTGTGGTATCACATCCCCTTTAGTCAGTATTTTGCCACCATATTCCTATAGAAGACTTAAAAATTCTTAATTTCATATTAAAACAAAGTGTAATTAGTTGTCAATTCAAGATTAGAAGGATTTGCCTGTCATTAAGAAGCAAAGACAATTAACAAGGAAGGAACATTGACTTGAAATCAAGAGACTCCAAATTTAAACTGCTGACATAACTGTAATTGTAGCTTAAGTGGAAATTGTCATTTTAAACAGTTGCTTGTTTGTTTGTTTGTTTGTCATTGTTGTTGTGTTTTTCGATAGACTAATGTATTACTTGCTAGCATAAGTGGAAGATATCGTTTTAACAAAGTTTTCCTTTTCTTTGGGTTGCAGGTCTTGTCCCTTTCAAAGGACTTTCTTTTCTTTTTTTTTTTTTTTATATGTGTTAATTCACCTTCAAAAGCATGTTGCCCTTAATGTTTCATTTCTTATCAGTTTGAAAGAAGTCAGAATTCTTCTGAGGAATAGTATTTTCTTATTGAGATATTGAAAAATTGTCAAAATTTGTTATTTCACTGCATTGCTTCTTTTTTTTTTCTTTTTTTTTCTTTTTTTTTTTAAATTTACATGGCATCAGGTGGGTATATGAAGGCAAGGTACCATTTCTATCAGTCACCCACCTTCTCCCAGCAGACATGGTTCTTTCTGCAGGAGATCAAGCTCTCTTTGAATCTGTGAGTTCGAAACTAGCGTGTATCTTTGTTAATGAGAGAAATTAGGGATCAGTGTTCATGAAGGTTTGCACTTTTCAGCTGCCTTTTCTGTCATCCTTTTTTGAAAAGATTTTATAGATCACATTTTGTATGTGTCTGCTAGGGCATACTTACCTGTTAAAAGCAAAGAGGGAAAGGGTTGCTGTGTTAAGACCTTCAGGTGTTTGGATTTTTTTTTTCCAATGTACTTTTGACCATCTCAGTACAAATTTAATGACTATGAAGGGCAATGTCTGCAAACTGAATTCTTCTTTGTGTTAAAATGTAGATCTTAGTGTTATTTTTATGTATAGAAAATTTACGACAAAGGTGGAAATGGCTGGGGGTTTGAAAAATGATGGCTGTTACTGGCAATTATCAGTCAAGTTATATTTAATTGTATATTATTATAAGTAAATGTATAAATTGTAGTAGGCAGCAAGGAGCGGAGAGAGTGAATGACCATGAATTCTGTTTTTAAATGTTTCTTCATAGCTTGTTTGCATGATTCTTCGGTATATTTTGAATTGGCCATCGAGGCCCACAATAAACTTGAGCTTGAATATTTTTTAGCTGCCAGACCATTGCTATCAGACTTCTAATATGAAACTTTAAGCTCCGTCTACAGTAAAATGAGAATCAGTGCATTAGTGTAGAGAGGGGATGATTCCATGCATGCTTAACCCTCACCCTGCGCGGGGCGGCAATAGTTGGTATTGACTTGCAAGCGCTCACGCCGCACGGGCGGCAAAAGTCAAGCTGACCGCGCCATGCGCAAGCCCTATTTTCAGGCGTCGGGTCATTGACCTTTTTGATTCGTAACCACCGTGTTATTGTTCACTGTATCTCTTCTAAATCAAAGGCATTGTGACATGGACATGTTAACCAGTGAACCACTGGTCGGAATCTCATAGACTAAGCTTTCAAAGGCTCTCCCCACACTTTCAAAAGATGTAACAACGACATGCGAACTGTTGCTCAACAAATTTGCAATATTATCTCATTTTCTCACAAGCTGACCACCATCTGGAGTTGTCTGTATCTAAGAACCAATCAGAAACAAGCTCTGAAATAATCTTTGCCCCAAATGCCCACATTGGTTTATTAGTATGTGTCAATCAGGATGAAACCATTTGTGTAGGGCTTGGGAGGGCGTGGCTAGTTATCATGCTTCGTTCTCACGAAAACTACAGCTGTCAGTTTGGAATCATAAGTCAGATCATTGGTTAGAGACTGACAGACTAAACTTCGGCTGGTTAATTCATTATCAAGCATGATAAGGCATAGCAGCGAATGTTTTCATACCGATCAATAAAAACCGAACCACGTGGACAGCGTATGTGGTCATCGTCTAGCGGCACGGGTCAGTGACCCCAGATAAGATTCTCCGTGAGTAAGGTCACTGACGGGGCAGCGGGCTTTACTGGTAGCGCGCAGGGTATGGGTTAAATATGTGTACCATTTCACTAACCAGTAAATATTTGGAACATACAGTCATAGACATATTTTTGATATGCTGGGCCGAATTATGTGTTGAGGGATGAATAATGTAGGAAAAAATGTAATCTTTTCTTTACAACCAAGTGCTCCTCCTAATGAAGAATATTGTGTTTAAAGAAGAAGAAAAATTAAAATTAAAAAAACCGAAAAAAAAAAAACAACGAATTGTGTTCCTCTTTTATATAATACAGGATGGATGTGAGTAAATAGTGAAGGCCAGTGTCAGCATTTATTCCGTTGTTTTGTCACTCATTTGTATGGCTTTCTTTTTTTTTTTTTTTGTCTTTTTTTTTTCCCTCCAGGGTAAATTTGATACAGCTGTTTTCATCACAGAAATAAATCGGCTTCTAATTTACCTTGAATTAGATAATTTACCACCCCCTGCATTGAGTAAGCTTATTTCTCGATTTATTATGGATTTGTCACTACCAGGTGAGTTGTTTATCGTTGTATTTTTTTTACGTTTATTATTGTATTGGGAGATGAAGGTATTGATTCAGTTTTGTAGGCCCAATACGTTGTGTTGTTTTTTGTTTTCTATCAGCTTCTGTCATCTAAATTCATTTTGTCATGTGTTGCCTCTCAAGTTAGTCATGCGGGAGGTTGGTGGGCACTTCTCATTGGGTTTCTTCTGTCTTATCAGACTCCTATATTCTGTCAGTTGTCTTGCTTCGTCATAGCACAATGTGGCCATTATTGTTCCAACATACTTTCTCCAGTTCAAATTCCAAAACTCAATCTCATGTTAGACATAAGACACGGGTAAACTTTTGATTAATGTTTCATGTGTCAGAAACAGCAGATGTGGAGAAATTAAATCTAGGTTCTGCAACGTCATCGTAGAAAGTTTTGTTTACGGCACAGTACATATGGAAAGATTATGTTAAGACACAAGCAGTGAGGCATACAGGTTCCAACTTCATGTCTAAATGTAATTTCTGTACATGCATTTTTCACATTCATTATTTTATTAGTTAATTTTATCTCTCTTCATGTTTATATCATATATATTTGGGACACAAATTTTGTGCACTGATTGTCTCTGTTCAAACAATTTTCAACATCTGCAGACGAATTGGCAGATTTAAGTCAACGGCTGACACAACGAATTCCCTTTACAAGTAATGATACCAAGACCTGTTACAGAAAGCAAGAGGTTCTAGCAATGAGCTATATAATTTTATCGCTAAAGCTGATATTTGGGCTGGACGATTCCACTGAATGGTGAGTCACTATAAAGATGTTTTCAGCTGTACAAACTGATAATGGTAAATTTTTGGGTATATTGTGCTAAAGAATTAGTTTTTTGAAAATTCCTGTTTTCTCAACATGTTCTGCGGCCACCCCCACCATTTGCCGTACACAGTCAAAATTAATTCTCTCGCTATAGCAGGTGCTTTGATTATCGATTGCCGTCATTCAAGTATTTTATTATACAGCTCATACAGTAGAAAAAACGGGTATTTTTAAATGTTCTCACTATTGGCAAAGGTCTCGATATTAGCACTCAGTGTCGTTAAACATGATGGTCCATTGTATAAAGAACTTTAGATTTAGTGAAAGAATTGATGGAATAGGATTATGCTCTATGAAAATGTTGCAAAGGATATTTATTTTCAGAAGGTATGAGAATACTCTCTGTCACAAATCCCAGACTGGGAGATGTAATAAGTTATGACAGGACAACAATCACGAACGAACAAGTTTAACACTTAACAGAACAACCCATCAGACTCACACATTTATTAAACATAATTATACAGATAATAGCGCAATTACATACATTATATTATTGAAATTAACTGCCGTACAACGGCCTTATTCTCACATGCACTCTTCCCTCAGATCCACAACCCGGTAGTTACTTCCTAAAGGCACTTCGGCCTCAGCCTCTCCCCTCAGGGTCTTAATAGCACATTAATAATTCACTGGCCCCGCAGTCTCTCAATATCACCTTCCTATTGTCATACCCCTTAGCATTCCACTAGCACTTCCGCAGGGCAATAACACATTATCATTTCAATGGCCCATCAACATGGCAATAGTACATTATCAGTTCACTAGCCCATCAACATGGCAATAGTACATTATCAGTTCACTAGCCCATCAACATGGCAATAGTACATTATCACATTCACGCTCATATCTACGTCCCTGTCTGTGGCCTGACTGCCACGACTTTATGTGCCTCTACTGTCCGGCACCGACAGCCTCACTTCTGGCCTATGTGTGGCCTCCGGCCCTATGCTGGCCTATCCCCCGTGCTCACTGAGGCGGCTCTTTAGCCCGTCCCCGACACCTACAAGAATAACATTACATTGGTATAATACCCTACCATTTCTATTCACTCCACCTCTCCTTACAACCTATGAAGCGTACACACAATAGTTCACCTTTCACTCACCAAACATCTTACGGTAACACACCTCCATCGGAGTACACAATACTCACTCGTGCTACAAATCCATGAACTCACTTTCATCTATCGCTCATGGCGCACATTGCTATATCCAATATCAAGGACTTCCACATTCCTCACATATACTTATTTACATCATGGTAATAGACGAATATAATATAATACATCAATCATAATTATCAATCAACGTTCTACCTACCAGTCATCACTGGAAAAAACACTCTCATCCGTCTTCCGACTGCTCCCCTTATGTTCGCCCGCTGGGCTTTCTCTTGCGTCCGTTCAGTAGGACCTTCTAACTTGCAGTGATAGTAATACAGCGCTTTCGCCTCATTCAGACCCCCCACCACTCATAACAGCACGCTTTAACTTACTTGTCTACGTGCGTTAATTTTACTCTCCTCCTTTCCCCCCGTAATTATTAACTATCGCTCACTCCACTCGTGACACTCTCCATGTGATTCATCATTTTCTATTCCATAATAGATGTCACAGTATACTTATTTCTGGCAAACAGAACAGATGCGATGTGCATATTCGCGTTAGAACTGGTCATGTTTACTTTACTGCAGAAAATCAACAGAAATATTGAAACATTTCAGATAAATTTGATCTGTTGCACCATCATTTTTTAATTATTTTTTTTTTTATGTCCAGGGCACATTCCAAGTACTCAGAACAAGTACAAGGTCTGCTTAAATGTGGTGAGTTGTTTTTTTTTTTTATATTCATTTACTTAGATGAATGATGCATAGTATCATTATAATAATACTATTAACTGAGGAAGGCTTTAATATTCAACGTGCCCACGTAGCCATGGAATTCTAGGGGTTCCCGGAAAAGCCCTGGAATTTTAAAATTTGAGAAAAGTCCCGGAAAAAGTGGATTGACCTTGGAGTTCTCCATGGGTTTAACCTTTTCACATCGCAGCGATCACTGCTCTCACATGCCCAGTGTACATTCTTTCTTTATGATGGTGATTACTGGTGTTCGCACTAATCTGGGGTGTTTTTGAAAATTCATGCAAAATCTTTGATAAAGCTTGAGTACAGTAGTTGGAATCATTGGAAAGCTTGTTCAGAGAAGAATAATGACAATCATAATATGCTCACACACACAAAAAAACTCAACTGTGTGTTATCCCAGGGGGTGTCGGAGGGGGGGAGTCCAAACGGCTGTGCGAGAGGTCGCACCTTGTGTGGGATTGGTGTATCAATCGGTTGTAAAGCAATCCAAACCCAAAACATGCAGGATGATGTGAAAAGGCTAAAAAAGATGTAAAAAATCTGAATGAAAAGAGAGAGAGCCATATTATTTCTCTCATCTCCTTGCATTAAAGCAGTCCAGGAGTTTAACATTTTAGCCATGGAAAAACATTCTGAAGGAGGTGTTGGAATCCTGCATATCTAGATTTTTTTGTTTTTTTCTTTTAGAGAATTTTGGATCAAATACGAAAAAAAAAAAAACTTCATACATTTTGCCTTGTATACTCATATTCGTTATATGAAATATAACCAAATTTTTAGTTTGCTGCTAAATCAGTAAATGCCATGAAAGTTGTGATTGCTTTTTTCTTGTTCTTTTTTTCAGATAAGAATGTCTTTATTTGGGATGACTGGAAGAGATTTCTGTCTTTAAAGTCATCACAAGAGTTTAATGCCTACAGCGAGCTGACAAAAGATATGTAAGTTTTGCTGTAGAATATTTGAGGGATAAAGAATGAATGACAGATAATGTTTAAAGTTGTTGAGAATACTGCTCATTGGCAGCCATGTGATTTGAGGTCACAAGACTGGAGTACAATGTGGGAAATCAGGTTTTTAAGGTTTAATCCCCTTCACTGCCATATATGCTTTTCCCACCATATGCTGGACAGTGCACTGCAATTATCGTATTTAGCACATACGGTGTACATTCAAAGTGCAGTGAAGGGAAGGAAGAATTGAGCTGAGACCAGGAAGTCAATTTGTAAAATTTAAGTCAGAAATAATTAACTGTGTCTAATTGTTTTGTGAACAGTGTCAAAGGTTTGGGCTGAAATCTGAAATTTTGGACTTTTCGCTTGTAACATTGTTTTATTTCATGAATTGTGACTCAAGATTATACAGTAGTCTCCGTCTAAGAACTCGCCGCCTTCGAACCCGCTGTTGCTGCGAAACCGAATTTCTTCACTGTAATTTACATGCGTAAGAACCCGCTCTGAAACGAAAAATCCGCCTAAGAACCCGGCATTTTACCGAGAGACGAGCATACTTTTACGTAAAATGTCCATATTATTACGCAAAATTCTCTTTCAAGTAGATGGGATAGAACAAAGCCACACAGTACAGTGAAGGAGAACGGGTGGAGGGAAGGTAGGGGGAGGCGAACCGTACAAAGGATGGAGCCCAGTTACGTCTTTCGTGTGCAAGCAGGCCACTCTTAGACTAAATTAGCATAGTCATTACCTAACATCTATTGTTGTCTGACTCGAGGGGCAGAATTTTATACGTAATTGACCACGTGCTTGGTTTGCATGGCACACATGTACTTGTGGCTGATTGTGGTTATTACACATAGTATCACTGGGCCTCGTGTCGTCTAAAATCGGCATCTGTGATTCACAACTTGACTGTTCAGTCTGAATCATTCCATTCGTTACACAATCATCACTATAAGAAAAGAGCATTCTGCGAGCCATAAGTCGTAACTTTGACCACACACTCCCCCCCCCCCCCAAATTTTTTTTAAAAAATGTTCAACGCTTTATTTTCATTATGAGGTCACGAACCAGGTCTGAACAATCAAGGGGGATAAGCCATGGACACGAGTAGTCAAATATGAGTGCCATCTTTTGATATCCGCCTAAGTGTCCGGTCCGCCTAAGAACCCGCTTTTTCCGTCTCCCGTTGACCGGGTTCTTAGACGGAGACTACTGTATAAGACAAGCTCGATGGTGAGAGATGATATACTTGTTATGTATGGAGGCCCACGTTAGGAGTGGTTTTGCAGCTGTTAAGTGTATCATATTATCTTATTGCACCATTCATTGTTCAGATCTATGTAAATTGCATTACCGCTTCTTTTGTTTTCTTAAAACCATTTCTGAAGTGCAAGATCTGCAATGAAGTTTCCTGGTCCTTCTTATGTTCCGTGTACTGTCTTATTATTCAGATCTAAATCAAAGCTTCAGCACCTGGACGAACTCCTGGAATGCTACAAGAAAACAGTCAGTGATGAAAGGAAGTTCACCACTAAGCATGTACTCAACCAGCGCCAACGAATAGGTTGGAGACTTCATGTTTTTTACAAATAATATGCATTAATGTCGTGTACTTTAGGACATCCCAACTGCGTAGATTTCACCGTTCATAAAAATTGTGGTTTCACTGTCGAGTGTGGTAGGAAAATTTCCAGCCAAGTTCTTTTCCAAGTTTGTTAATGATTTCTGATAGCACTGTTGCCATTGATTTTTGTAAATATTTTTAAAAATCTACAGAAAGTCAGATGGCTCGAAAAAAGAGATAGAGAAAAAGTTGGTAAATATTGCAAAGCCCTCATTAGAGAAAAAATACATAGAAACCAAACAGTTAATCACAAAAGACTTAAAAGTGAGAGGAAAAACAACAAGCTTTTGGTCTTCAAAGGCCTTCATCAATTTAAAAACAACTTTTACAGTCTTTGAAGAAAATATGACCACTTTGCTATTGCAGACCCTTGCACTGGGAAAACGGCTTGTTGCTACTGGCGCCTCTTGATCAGGCAGTCATTGATTTTTGTGTGCAAGAATCTGTAAACTTGTTACCAGAAAATGCTCATCAAATTTCATATTATAGTTGTCAAATCTTGAGGAGTATGATAATTGCAACCTGTATCAAAGAATTGGTGTCCAGTTGTTTGTAGACTTCAGTAACATTTCTTGTTTAATTACACAATATCACACACTCATGTCAGTTGAAATATACATGTTGCGTATTCTATATTGTTTCAGTTCGTAGTTATCAACCAGGTTTTAGGGAAGCTTTGCGAAAACCTTTGGAAATTGCACAAGAGCGCTATGGTCATGCTCAGCTTTCATCAGGTAAGTACTAATTTTGTCAACATTTTCTTCTGCCATTGGGGGTAATCAAACTATGTCGGGAAGGTCTCGGCCAGTTGCTACCAGCAGAATGTGCACCCAAAAAATAGTTGCAGAAGCTGACTATGTGTGGCTGGGCTTAGCATGATAGGATCTTCCCAGATTTACTAAGAAAATATAGGAAATCATGGTATGCATTTCTTATCTGCCAGCAACTGGCTGCCATTCTGTAGTATTATGATACTCCCTTTAGTAAATGTGCCACTTATTATATTGAATGTTGAAATACAAATTTTTAACTGACACAGTGCTTGTAAGAGATGTAATTATGCTCAGAGACACGGTGTTGAGGAAGGGGAAGTTGAGTGTTCGAAACAGCAACGTTTTAATGTGATATGTTTCATTCTTAATTCTGAATGGACAGTTATGCAGAAGGAGCAGTTGATGCCATAATCAACAGTCATAGCTAATGAGGGAAATTGCATGATAGTTGCATGACACTTTTTTTGTTATCAGTATTACAGTCAAAGCAAATAACTAACTCTAACACACTATTGTCCTTCGAACACTCACTTTCAAGAAGTATGTGCACGGTCTTAGTTAGATTTCCAGAATCATATTTTGTTATATTGCTATCAGTTTTCTGAGAACTTTTGTATTAAATTGCAGATCAAGGAAATGTCGGTGATGAAGACTGGTCTACAAAAAGTCATAAATTTTCTTCAAGCACAATTAGCCATTTGACTGATATACCGAAGTTTCAGAGTGAAATTGGAGAATTGTGTAAGCCAGTGTTTTCTCTTCATGTAATTGTATCCAAGGTTGTAAGATTACAGTTTGATTCTTTCACAATTACTAAATTTCACATTCCATTTTCATAAATTATATAACCTTTTACTACTCTGAAAAATGTTCTCAAATGATTTTAAGTCTCTTAAATTTGAAAAAAAAAAAAAAAACATGTACCTGATATTAATGATAGTAGAACTCAAAACCAGATGGTCAGAGCCCACAAAGGCCAGTCAGTCCATCACAGTATGTCGTAACTCCTGACATTATAATTTCATACACTTACTAGCCAATATTTACAAGAGCATCTTGCAAAGTCTTTGTATCTGCTTACCAATACCAACGTTCACAAATCGGGTACCATACAAATTGCACATTCACTCAACCCTGCTACCTCAAGGATTTAAAAGGGACAGGGAAGAAAAAGACAGCCTGAAAGGGGGAAAGATGCTGCTTTTCCTACATAAGCAAAGGGCAAGATCATTTTTCTACTTTTGTTTTGCTCCAGATTGCGTGGATGTTTTTTGTTGTTTTTTTTGTAAATTGTGAAAAGGGTATTACATATTAAGCCCTTTGGTGCCACAGATGCATTACATAGATGTGTTAGGGAGTATCAGTGTGGTCGGCACTAAGGTCATGTAATCACCCTTAACTCAGTTATTTGTTGGAATATTGTTCTAAAATTTTGCTTGAAGACAGTAGATTCAGTGTCCTTTCACACTGGCATCACAAATTTATTTTAGAGGAAGGAAAATATTTCTTCAAAATTCAAAAATACTTCTAGTTCTAGAGCCTAGGCGAACACCGCTCCCTCCTCTTGCCCTGGGTCTACCCCTGACTCCACCACCAACTTTCTGTCTTTCACTTGAAGTAGATCTAGATGTCAGAATCATTTATTATCTCTTCAAGTGTCGATAGATTGGTTGTGTTTCAGTCATGGCAAAAATTCTGAATTGAAATTATACCACTCCTAAAAAAATCATCCGTAAAGTACAACACGCTGAGGCTAAATTGGTATTTTAAGATCAAGAAATGTTACTCAAATATTATTGGGGAGTATTTAATGTGTGGTCTCTCTTCAATAAGTCAAGAATTACAGCTAATCATGAGCCCGTGGATTCCACAGGCACATGTTGTATCAGGGCACCGAAGGGGTTATTGGGTCTTACTTTGTCATGGGAGAATGAAATAAGGGAAATGACTGCAGGACATGTGTTTAATTAGGTAGAACTTGTCATATTACTTGCCCTTAGTTTAGTAAAAATTAGTATTAGGAGCTCAGCTACTGGTTTTGTTTTGTATGTCTCATTCTTAAAACACTTTTACCGTTTTGTTTCTGCCACTTGAGATCCCAATTACTGTCAACTTTGGCTACATTGATTCCATTCAATAACTTAGTAGCAAACATGTTTGATTGCCCAGAAGTGTCACTTTTGTCATTAAATTGCTTCATATTTCCTGACTTCACGTCGGGATAAACAGTGAATGTCTGGATCATAATTATTTAAAATTTATAACTATGCAGCATGTAAAATTTATGGTGAAATTGATATGAACACAATATTTCATCAGTGTGTACACATTTATTTCATACATTCCCATATTCAAGACAAAAATTTCCTATTCTTATTTACAGCACATGAAACGGAGAAAGAATTAAAAAGATTTTCAAAAATATATTCAGTGCCTACAACACAAGTATCCCAGTACTGCTACTTGAAAGATGCTGACAGTCTGGATAGTAATCGGCATGAGAATTACATTTGGCTTCTTCAGTTAGCAAGTCAGACCATTGACTGCAGTGTCCTGGATCTGGACAAACTGGTGGTTCGTCTCACTGATTACATAGTCATAACATCATCAGAGGATGACACATCAGGTCTGCTGTGTTGGAGTGGTGGAGTTGTACATGCAGGTGATAAATACATGGAGAAAAGAAAAAGAGTCAAGTAATGCGACTGCACATAAAAGTACCTCTGTACCAGACCTCAGGAATTCTATGCTCATTTTGTTATTAATTTGCATTCATTATATAGATACATCAAACCATGTATATAATAAAGAAATATGCAGTTCAATGGAAGTTCTTTTCATTTCACTTTGACCTTTACTTGTTCGTCTGTCATTCATGTTCAACCACTGCTGGAAGAATCAATTTCTGAAAAATATGCTGCATTTCGGGGGGGGGGGGGGGAAGGGGGTACTGTCATTTTGTTTTTTGGCACACTTTGATGTAATGCTCTGTAGCCTAGAAAGTATGTGCTTTTCACCAAACCAATGAAATATCTACATAATAAATTATAGCTGGTTTGCTCTATGTCAGTTGGACCAATTGCTTCCGGTTGGGTCCTCACGCAAGAATAATTTAGTCTTGTCAAGTACACACAACACTACATTGTAACAGAGCCTAACATCACACTGTAGGCTTCACAAAAAAATTCTTGAAAATAAGCATAATATCAAAGACATTCTTGGTATAATACATGTATAAATAATGAAGCTGTCAAGTAGGTAATTTACTATCATGTATTCATTTGACCCCAGTGCATTACACTGTATACATTCCGTGACATTTTGTATTGCAGAGAACGTTCTCTCCTCTTGGAAAATGAAATTACCTGAGACTGGTGGAAATTGCACCTCGTTCTCTGTCATAAATCTTAAGAAAATGCAGGCTCTGCTTTATCTTTCACTGCTCTGGTTTATGTTTTGAATCACTGTCGGACAGATTTACATTATTCACACACAAATGTTCACACTCGCATGAACAAACATGCATGCAGACTTCGTATGAATATAATATTATGCATCACGGATCATCCCCTTAGGATGACAATGCTTTAACTCTCTTCCATCAACATAAGAAACTGATGACTGAAGTTTCATGTGCTCATAGCTGTTGATGATAGGACTTTTTTCTTTTTAATAATACTTGCAAATTACACACTGAATCCACTTGATACTTTGAAGATTTCATTGCCATATATAATCATGAGAAAGTATTCAAGGGTACCATACAAAATATGTCCATATCAAATATCGTGTCATCAGGCACATAATGAAACAGAAAGGGATTTTAATTTAAATTCCTACTATATAGTGTTGAAGAGTCTCATCACATTCTAGGGCTACTATCTCATAATTTCACTGTAAAGAAATTGGCTGAAAAAGAATAGTTCCAGAAATCAGCAAGGTGGTGCTAACTATAATAATACTTTATACTTTGAAAATTTACAATTTTATTTATTTTCGAGTGGTTTTGGTTTTATTATCGTTTTTGTGATGAAAGCCTGTTTCACAATAGAAAATTATATACTGTATCATATTATTATTATCTAATTATATATATTTCACAAATTCTCCACCTTTGAACACAAAAGGTTTTGTTATTACCCAACCTACAGTAACCAAATTTTGCATGTACATTTCAAATACCGTGGAGGGTAGAAGGAAGTTTTTATTATTTTGATTGTTTTTGTTTTTAAATTTATAGAAAATGCATTATTTCATCGTGCTGTCAACAGTTCCAATTTTCGTTCTCCATCTTGGCTCCATTCTGTTATAGATTTAAGCCTAGAACCGTGCATGTCATAAAAAGTACACATGATTGCTCATTCCGGGCAATGCCCGGTAGTTCAGCCAGTATTACATGTATAGGCCTAACCAAAACCTGACTGACTGTTTGTAGTTCCGACCAAGACTACTACAATTTTTTCATGTTACAGTGTATTTCATTACCACAATATTCATCCACAAAAGCTGTAAATATTAAAAATGATAATGTACATCAAGCTTGTTAGTTTACTCAGTGGGCCTATAAATCAAAGTTAAAGTCTTTCAAATGCTCCAGTGAGACCTTACGACCAAACATTTCCTTCAACAGAGCACCCGTAACATCTTAGTAAGGTTTTGAATTCAGGTTACATCAGTGTAATTAAAACTGAAAGGGAGATTCACGATTATGATTTTCGTTTTGGTGAATTAGCCATTTTGTTATTTTGTATTACAAATGCGTTATTTGATTACATGTATTTCACTGGTACGAACAAAAGAAAAACAACCACACTTGACGCCGGACATGTACTTCTGTAGTCCAACCATAATTGTTATCACATTGGTACCTGCACGTGAAATATCTGTATAACCGATGTGCTGCTCGCTCCACCGTCTACACAGTTCTGTTACACTCATGTCCCCCAATACCATCTTGTTAAGTTTTTCTTTATAATTTGCGAGCGTCCATGCAATCACCTCGTCATGAGTGTGCAGGTATGACATTGCGACATCGAATTTCTTGATCAGGTTATACCAAGGAGCTTATATAGATACATGTAGTAGCCTATATTAAAGCTCCTTGGGTTATTCCAAGGATAGTATATAGTTTAACAATCCTTGGTTATACAGTTATATATAGATTTAGTTATCGATTTTTCAGTCCAAGACATAATGGTATGTAGGCACACTGCTGGTAAGTTCGTAAATGGCAGCGTGCAATCATACTGTTTATATACAGAGCACACTAAGTTATTGAACTCGGAAGAAACCCATGGAACCGTGACGCAAAAGAGTTCTAGTTCTAGCTTTCTGGAAGCACAGTGTAGTGTTTGAGTGTTTGACCGAAGGCCCAGGTTTGACCCAATCAGCGGGGCTGCTAATAATCTGTTTTCGCCATGGCGTCACTGCTGAAAATGGGGAAAAAGTACCTAGGAGACTTTTTAGACGACGGGGATTCGAAGGGGAAAAACAAGCACACACACGTGAGTTGGCTACGCTTGGAAATTTGTAGGGTTACTATTGTTTAGGGAGGCAGATTTGATGCGATGAACTAAAATAAAACTGCTTGTGATGTAAATGTTCATAGAGGAAAATAAAGTGGCTTTCTGTCCTGTTCTTCTTCTTCTTCTTCTTTCATAGTTGGCACGTCTAGAAGACGATTCCCCCAACTGCACTACTATATGCGACTGAACGTCGCTCCTCTGAGGCTAAAAGCAGGGTAAAACCTTCATAGATGTTAAGACCATTTAAAAATATCTTAGTTGTGTAAAATCTTTTGTATATAATAACTCTGGTATAAATATCTCTTGGTTTCCAGATTGTGCACAGAAATACAACCCGCACTTTAGTTACAATGGTAGCTGGGATGTTGTAGGCCTTTTCCTCTCTTTCACTTTTCCCAACTGTATTGTCTCTTTTTATGAGGGAATATGATAGCCACACGAGTAGTTTGTGTCATAAAAAGAGTGTAACGGTAAAATATAAATAATTTTGGAAGTGTAACACAGCACGTACAGCTATGTGTACTATGGCGGAGCTCTTTCGCGTGTGAAATCAAATTGGGACCAATTTCCTTAGCGAAGGTAAACAATTTTTTATTATAAATCGACCCCTGTCCATCGAACCCGTCTAGTTGCTGTTGTGGCAAAGAATACTTCTGAAGTACTGACTTTGAAAGGTGGCATGTTCCTCATTAGTTTTGTTTGCTTAGTTTGGAAGGCCCTTTGCCATAGGGAATGTTTGGTACACCGATCATGCTCGCATCCGCCTCAGGAACTCAATGTTAAATTTAACATTGCAAGCTCTATTGTAAGGAAGGGCGCTTTTCTCTCGGGGGGGGGGGGGGGGCGTTTAGGGATTAAAAATAAAGAATAAAACATTTACATACATTTCATTTCCAGTGATGCAAACCATGCTTAGATCTAGATCTAGCCTATCTCTTTTTGTGATGCATCCAATATCCACCCTAATTGCGGCTAATTCCAGAAGTGGTAAACATATCATATTTTCCAGCCCTCATGGATAATAATGATCACTAATAGTAATAATACAGTTTTCGAGAGGACTTATGAATGTGTCTCATGGTCAGGTTTTCTTACAGTGGTGAAATATTCCAAATAGCAGGAATCTATAATATGTATCTCCACAAGGAGGCAACTGTAGGAGTGGCAGTACGGGAGGGGGGGGGGTGTGCAGAGGGGCACAACCCTCTAGTGAGTTTGTCTTCAATAGGGATGTTTTTATGGTTTACGTGCAGTTTGGCGATTAACCGCTGAATGCATTGAAAGATGCAGTCTGGCAATACTGGCACACACTGGAAATCTTTGCCACTTTTCCATCATATTAACTCTTTCAGTGTTAGGGGCTTTGTCAAGTCTGGATGTAATTAATTTTTTCCTACTTTGGGAAAAAAAACAGCATGGTTCAGAAAAACACATAGAGAAAAAAAATTATTGATAAAAGAATTGAATGAAGAATACGTAGGCTACAATGTAAATCAGGGATATATATATATGTCTAAACACGTTTTTCACTGGAGGCGATAAATCAGGGATATGTCTTGAAAGAGTTAATTGTCATGACCTTCTGCAAAGCTGTAAGGCATAAAATGTTCAAATATAAATGTTCTTATTATCAAATGCACCAGGTTCAAGTACCTCCTCAGAACATGGCATATTATGGAGGGGTTGGATATCCAGGGGGCCAGCCTGGCTATCATATGGGTCCCTCACCACATGGATACCATCCACAACCTCAACCTCAGCCGCAGCCTCCACCCTACCAAATGCCTCGGCAATCCAGTCAGCATTATGGTAGCTACACCAGTTACTACACAAACAATGTTTTCAAAGTCAATGCATGGGAGGTAAGACTGTTGATTTTCATTCTATATATCGATGGTGTTGTACTCTAACCGTGTAACTGGTTTTGGGATTGTTTTCCAGGAGACAAAAAAAACATCTTTTTGCGAGTTTTTTTATTCAGGACTATATCTTTTTGGTCATATTAATCAAACAAAACATGTCTTTCTGTCGTAATAAATATTTTTTTTGAAAATGCAGGTCTTTAAGCCAGTTAATCCTGTTACACGGTTATCACACGAAGTATGCACTTACGCAATTAGAGATTTGCACGACTAGAGCACGACAAAATTCCGCCCCAGAAATCAGTTACACGATTAGAACAGCTACATACACGGTTAGAATTGTAACTATTGAAGGTTTGGAAGCCGTTTTTGCTATTTATAGTGCATGTAGACTTCCCATTTGAATAAGGAACCCCCAAAAAGGCGTGGTGACTATTTTTAGCTAAAAAAATGAGTTGGTCAGTTTTTTCCAGTTACACGGTGAGAGCACAACATCATCGATACTGTATGCTAAAAATACCACCCAGCCAGCTACCCCATGTCAGTCCCACAACATATAGGATTGACTTCAAGTTTGCTCCCAGGAATGACATTGTCTGATGCAGGTTGGCTGGATACAAACATCGTACCGTCATGGCTTTGATATGGGAAATCCACCCTCAGTAATCTTTCCAATCCCATGGCAATCCTAGATACAAATCTACATCAGACTGACCTAGAGATTCAGGCTGTGTTCAGACATTTTTGCTCCAGCTGCTCGCACGAAATGATAAAATTCTTTGTGTAGCTGCAGTTTTTGTGTTTTGTTGGTTGTTCTGTCTTTATAGACTGTTTGAAGAAGCAAGCAGTGCAAATCAAAATGTTTATTTTTTTTTCATTTTAAGCTTTATAATTTTATTGTAATTTGATGGATTGTTCATTAAAACTGTATTGGTAGGTAGAGATAGCTCTATTTCTAGTTAAAAGTTATTTTTTCCCCCATTTTATTTTCATGTGGCACACCATTTTTAATTTTGCTGAATTTATGTATCTATTCTTTTCACATGCATACCACTCCCTCCCTAACCCCTTATCCTCACCCTTTTCACCACCACCTTTCTCACAAAACACCTTGTTTACCTGCTGTCCATGGGTTTCTGTTTCTGTACTTCAAAAGATATTCATAAACCATTTGTAATGTGTTCTAACTTCTAGGCATACCGGTTCAGACAGCCAAGTGATTTAGAGATGGTTTTTGCTCAGGAGATGCAGAAAAATCCCGAAAATGAAGTAAGGTTTTTGTGAAAATATTATTATAGTTATTTAAAAATTAACAGTTCCATTACTAATATACATTACAAATGATAGTCTCATTTTAAGCATTGATTTTATAGGAGTCACTCATCATAAATGATACAACAATTAACCAGCAGTGACTTTATAACAACAACGATAAAGAGTTGTGTATGTTAAAAATGGAAATTGATACCAAAAGTTGTGCTTGTTCTATAGCATTGGCAAAACCCATTTTATGGGTGTATTGAAACATTAAATTACTGCCAAAATTTAATTAATTTTTTTTACCTATCACAAGGACTTTAAGCTTCTAAAACTCCTTTTATACATTAAGAACTTACGAATTATGTATTGTATAAATCAGAATTGCAAATGGCCTAATAGTGAAAGTGTTAACTGTACAGTAGAACTCAGAACAAAATGATGATTTTTTTAATACATGTTTATTTTGTGAATTAGCATTATTTTCTTACTACATCTTTAATTAATCTTTTCCAGATGAGACATGCCATTCAAGCAGAAGACTTGATGAATGTATTAAATAATACTCCCAGTATTCGCAACTTTTACAGATGTAAGTAAACAGTAACATAAATATTTGCTGCTATTTTCGTACTAACTGGACAACTATTTTTTTAGTTGGAGAGCAATATCACATCAGTGAGGAAAAAATTAATAAATAGTAGCCTACAATTTCTTTTCCCTTAGCAGTATAATGTCAATGTTTTGCTTTAAAAAAAATTTTTTTTAAATCCAAATAATATGTAGACCAATCATTTATATTAGTTTGTTTGCATTTAACAAACTTTTCTGTTCATATTTCCACGCATTCTGTTATCAATCTGTTCATGATACATAAGTTAGTTGGCATAAAAACCATCGCAGAAGCCCAGAGTAGGAGCATTAGACTTGGATGCAAGAGGTCACAAGTTTTCATCCTGCTGTCAGTGGGGTCCAACCTGATAAGTTTCATACTGCCTATGTTTAAAGTACCTACTCATAGGCAGTCCGAACAGGGTCCAAGACTTGTCTCTGATGTGACATAGCCTTATAATGCTGAAATGAAGAGGTAAAATTCGAATGAAAGCGAAATATTTGGGCATGTCACCTCATTGTGGGGTTCCCAAATTTTGGTTAGTGTCAACCCCTGTACAAACTTTTCAACCTTCTTTGACTCTCAAGCAATAAGCACAGAAATAAAACGATTTGTACATTTTTTTACTTTAAAAATGTTAGAATGACAGACATTCATGTGGGACAGGGTGTGGAAACCCTGAGGTTGATACCAAACATTTTGGGGACCCCTGCTTTACTGCTTTAATTTATTTTCTTTAATGATAATGTGAATCATGAATAAGTAATCTATTTTCGAGAGTAAAGTATTTTTTTCCTTCCTTTCCAGTAACTTGGAGTAGGGAGATGTGCAGGTAAGTTTAAAAAATACCTTCACCCCTCCCCCCTTTTGTTTTCTAATGTCAGAATAGTTTGCCATTATCAGTTTGTGGAAATCCAAATATATGTGCATAATTTAGTGTGTGGACATGTCTAAGGATGTCAAAATAATGTGACATTTTAGGTGAAAGTTGGTGGGATATACATGTAGTTGAAAATTACTGGTTAGTAAAGTGAATTGGAAAAGGACTTAATCAAGTTCACTAGGAATATTTTCATCATATGGTCTGAAGGGTGATTTGTTGAATCTGTAAGTTTAGGAAATCAACACTAGTACAGTACATAATCATATTTCTTTCATCTTTCTATGACTTACATACTATTATAAAATATGTTATTTATTCTCCCTGCACTAAAAGATCTTTCATATTTCTTGTCCTTAGCATCATGATCGCAATGTTGGATGTATCCTTTTATGACGTAACTTTTAATGAACAATATTATGTTCCCTGAACAAGGCAGTGCAAAATTATGCCTTTTTTTTTTTTTAAATTTGTTACGAAATTGTACAATTTTTATTTGCTACAAAAAGCTACATACAGTATAGCTATGATGTATATTTGTTGGCCAATGTTATTAATGACAAAATGCATTTTGTGTGTGTGTGTGTGTGTGTAATTGTGCCTTCAGGAAATTACATCATTTTCTCAAGCCGAGTATACTGGCCCAGTTTATTTCCTCAGCACAACTTGTCATGCATGACATTTGGCTTTCACACAGCCTGTCCTGCATGGGTACGGTCACCACCAGTTTATCAGAAATAAATCATAAGGAATGCCAAATTGTAGAAGAGTGTCTTATATAATTTATGTACTGCATGTATCCTACCAGGATCAAGGGAAGGAGGAAGAAGTGAACAAAGAAAACTGATCGGCTGGTAATAAAATGAACTGAGAGAAAATTGTGAACCATGAATTATGGATACTGATTTGATTGTAATGAATTTACTGTTACACAGTACACAGATTTACATGGTTTTCAACTGCCTCTACTGAATTTTGTAGGTGGAGATGAAGATCTTTTGTTTCTCAATGGCAGTTGTCTAAGACTGTTAGCTCTCTGTTCTTAAACCTTTCAGTGTCAAAGACCTCCATAGCAGTCACCGACAATTTCCTAAATATGTGCCGAGATCACAATAGTGGTCGATCTGGGGTAGGTTGGATTTATGATAAAGTATTATACGAATGAAGGCGTTATAAATTCTTTTCCATGAGTTTCAGGGGTGATTTTCAGGTATATAATTTGCCACTATGTCCCACGGCTGTGACACTGAAAGGGTTAATTAGTTGTTGTTTTTTCTGTTGTCTTGTGATTGCCATCAATATGTGCAAAATGGTGGATGCCAGAGATGAATTAGAAAAGTGGCAAGAAAAAGAAGGGAGGGAGGAAGGAAATTTGATTTCTTGTAGAGATGTGGGAGTGGTAGAGGTGGGAGTGGTAGAGGTGGGAGTGGTAGAGATGTGGGAGTGGTAGAGATGTGGGAGTGGTAGAGGTGGGAGTGGTAGAGGTGGGAGTGGTAGAGGTGGGAGTGGTAGAGGTGTGGGAGTGGTAGAGGTGGGAGTGGTAGAGGTGGGAGTGGTAGAGGTGGGAGTGGTAGAGGTGGGAGTGAAAGAAGTGAAGGAGGAGGTGGAAGAAATGGTGAAAGGATCAGTGACTCGCTTTTAAATTACACTGGGCATAATTATAATTCTTCTTTACTGCCCAACACTCTTACAGCTTTTCCTTAATCATAGTTAGCGCTCACAGGATGGCTTCATGCAGTGGAATGAGTTTTTGGAGTTGCAACAGTGTCTTGTTGCATGGTTCAAAGTTTTCTGCCAGCATGATGTTGATCGCTCTGGTTTCATTGATTCCACAGAGCTTATCAGAGTGATCAGACAATTGTTCGGTAAGTGTGATACTTTACTTGACAGTGGGCATGAACTGTAAGTAGTGTTTGGTGTTACAGTGATATAAATAATGTGATTCTCGGAGGAGGTTGTTAGGTCTTGGTGAGTTTTGACATGATCACACTTAGTAGTTAGCACTCTGCCACTTAATGCAAAAAGACCATATGCGTATATGCCAAAAACAACATACTGCAAGAGACGAAAAAAAAAAAACTAGGGCAAAATTTTGCTTTGCGTCCTGCTTTATTTTTTGTTCATTTTCCATTTATGATGACCAGGGAAAATATAAGTCGTTCAAAAATTATAACTCGGGCAGAAAGGTCGTGCTTAACTTATTCTATAAAATGATGTTAAAAGGTGAATTTAGACTGGTGTGTACAGCCCTTTTGTGTAAAATGGCAGTATGATTTCTCACATTTCATTCAAAGATTATATGGAAATAATTTAAGTCAGTCTGAATGCTTTATGTTATATTTTGGAATTTTGTTCTTTAAAATTAACTCTTTTGGCTTGAGTATTGCTAATAATATCAATATTCTCAATGCAAATTTCTAGACAGGAAAATTCTACATTTGCAGACCCTGTCAACCTAAAATGCCTTTTACAAAAATGGAGTTTACTCCACAGATGTTTGCACCAGGCACATTATTGTTATCATTATTGTCTCCAATTTCATGGGAAACTTTTTCCCTGCAGGTTATCAAATCCAACCAGAGACACTTGAGACAATCCTCAAACGTTATTCAAGAGTTGTTCCCCCTAATGGTCGATGTATCATTGCCTTTGATGATTTTGTGGCCCTGTCTGTCAGGCTGAGAGCTTACACAGGTTTGTTTTGCACTGTTAGTGTTGAAAAATTGTTTATGCATCATGAAACTGTGCCTGGGAGGGAGCGAGAAAAATCCAAAATCTAGGATTGGTCCGTCCGCCAAAAGCATGCTTTGGTGCTGCTAACGAAGCAAGAACTCGCAGCTAAGTAAACTGGTTCACTTCGTTCCTGTTGAAGTCTTTTATTGTTCGTTTTTTTCACTTGAAAAAGGCGAAAGCCGAAAATTTGTATATTTTCTGCCTTCTCTTTAGTTTGCTTTGTATTGTTTGGGTTTTATTTCTCACGCAGGGTTTTGCAACATACAACCTTTTCTTTTTGCCCAATTTTGACTTTGCCTATAGTGTCTACGTATAAAGTTAATAAAAAAATTTTTTAATT
Source organism: Onchidella celtica (assembly GCA_963931925.1). Classification (NCBI taxonomy): domain Eukaryota; kingdom Metazoa; phylum Mollusca; class Gastropoda; order Systellommatophora; family Onchidiidae; genus Onchidella; species Onchidella celtica. The sequence continues at coordinate 73,504,522 of OZ007567.1, read as the reverse complement.
CTTTAAAAAAAAACACTTTTTTTCAACATGTAGCAGTAATTTGGAGGAAATGATGACAAGTGTTATGTAGTCAAAGCTGGTTGACTGGCAAATTATAATAGCCCCTGTCTTTCTCTCTATTTGTATTTTTGTTTTATTCTTTCACAGTTTAGAGACCACTCTTGCGACTTGATAGATGTGTTTTGCAATGATAAAGCATGTCAGTGTCATTCCAAATATATAACTTTTAATGAAATAAATCTGTTTTATTTACACAGTTATATTTTATTTACTAGATGCTTTCAGAAAGAGGGATTGCTTAACGCATGGGGGTGCGGAAACAGGAAACTGCACTATGGGTTATGATGATGTAAGTAATATTTAATATTTTTAAAGAGCAGTCCTTAACCAGTAGGATCAGCATTAAGAATATTAAATACTATTGAAACAGAATTATTTTTATACCTCCAATTTGTGGGTCTATCAGCAATGTGTTATACTTTCATAATGTTTACATGAATACATTTGTTTGTGTATTTTTTACGTGAAGAAAGACAGTGTTTATGGCTGACATTTGCCTAATAACTGGTGAGAAATGTATTGGGGATATGGGGTACTGATTTTTCATACTTTTCATGATTTCTTTACACCGTTTTCATAGACACCGAAAGATTATCTCAATTGTTTTGAACTGCCATGGCTTTCACAGTCATAAACATATATAACTGTCGAAGATTACATATTTTATTAGTGTGAAATATATGTATAAGGATAATAAACACGTGCATCAAAGGTACAATTATTTTGATGCCAGAGGGAACCTGTGTACCTAAATATGTATGGTTGAATTAATAAGATATTTTCGTTTGATTTGCTAATTAAGACCAGAATTATTGCATGACATGTTACGAAGTCTGCAGGAAGTTTGAGTTTGGGTTTAATGGCACGTTGACACGATAACGACCACATTGTGCCTTACATGGTTTTCTCTTTCTCTTGCTTTGAGCTAGCTCTCAGCCCTCCGATGCCTAGACAATTTTATAACAGTCACTGCATTAGCAGACTTTATTTTGATGGATTGTGAGCTCAGATATGTTGTTTGAAATTCTGAAATGGTTTAATCGGTTATAATTACATGGATTAGGTGCAGTTTGGTTGAGTGTTCATACATGTCATTTATTGTAAAATATAGTTATCATTTGTAGAAGTGCATGTCTGGAGTTGTAGCTTTCCTATTGTATTTCAGTTCCTGAGATGTGTTCTCTGTCTTTGAATTAGACTCTGTGATCAGTCGAGGAAAATGCAGACTTTCTGTAAGTGAAATTTTAAATTTGTACATCAAATAATGTTGCCCATATAGGGTATTGAGAGCATCTAATATAGTCAAGCTGTTCAGTAATGAGATTTTCATTATTGGAGAGTAACAAGAATTTTGAGCTTTATGTCTCCTGTTTCTGCTGTCTTTATATTCATCATTTTCAACGATTGTTCTTGTTCTGTATATTTGCATCATCTCTTCTGGGGTATGGGGTCACAGAAAAGAGTTAACATTCATGGTCAGGTATCATTAAAATGGGCATTGGAGGCATGCTAGAGGAGATGATAGTTGTCAACTAGACAAAGGAGAAAATATTGGTGGTACATTATTTGATGACAGCAGATATTTGCTCTTTGGTCTGTCATGCAAATAAATGCATTCTCATTGATTTGGCTGTCCATACATGAGGCTAACCAAAAATTTGCTGTGAGTTAAGTGCTTAATATCCATTCTAAGTGTTGTTTTTTTACTGTGTTCCATCTCCAGATTACCATCTGTTCTGCAGAATCTTTGCCAAGACTGCACAAAGATGCAAGTTCACAAATGTTAATATGGGTGTATCTAATAAAACAGGGGCGGGTGTCATCTATTTTGTTTTTACTGTGATATATATGAAAAACTCTGTAAAGTTTGTTCACACTTTTAATGTCCAAGTTCTGTTTTGTAAATCTGCAGTTTTTTCCGACGCAAATACATTTTATATTTTACATTTGCATTACCAGATTGTCACTTGCCTCATCACATTTAATAATAATAATGGATGGCATTTATATAGCGCATATCCATTACAAAAATGCTCTATGCGCTTTACAGAAACACGTCAAAAAATACATGGGTAAACTCACACACACAACCCACATTGATACACACATAATAATAATAATAATAGATAGCTTTTACATAGACTAGAAACTCTCATACAAATGACATTTTAACATCCTTTTAAACTGTGACAATACTTGCGAACTGCGGACATCTAAAGGAATCTCATTCCACACCCTGGGCCCAACATGGCTGAAAGCCCTTTCACCAAAACTTTTTAGGTTCACTACGGGTACTTTTAGTCTAAGGTTGTCAGAAGATGATCTTAATGCTCTTGCAGGGCGATGTAGTTCTATAAGTTCTGAAATATACTCTGGCGACATGTTGTTGACACATTTATAACAAAATAAAGCCAATTTATATTTTATTCGCTGCTCAATAGGTAGCCAGTGGAGCTCCTTAAATATTGGTGTTATGTGATCTATCCTTTTTCTTCTTGTTATTAGTCTTGCAGCATTATTTTGGATTAACTGAAGCTTATTGATTTGACTTTTTGGAAGACCACTTAGCAGTATGTTACAATAGTCCAGCCTAGAGAGAAACAGCGATGTTACAAGCTGTTTTGTTACTTCAGTAGTTAGGCAGTGCCGTATACTGCTGATTTTCCGTAACTGGAAATTAAGATTCTTACACAGCTGACTAATAAATGGTGACATTGACATCTCTGCATCTAAGATTGTGCCCAGATCTTTTACTTTACTTGTCATTCTAATAAGATGGCCATTTACATTGAGATCTGGTGGATTGATTTTTTGTTTTGGATTCGTTATGAGCATAACTTCTGTTTTCTCATCATTTAGTTTTAGTTTATTATCATCCATCCATTTCTTAACTTCTTGTATGCAATGCTCCATTGTTTTTATCGTATCATCTAGGTTTTCAAGATCACATGCTTTATATATTTGGCTATCATCAGCATATTGGTGGTTTTGAAGATCATATTTTCTGAAAAATATCAGCAAGAGGTTGGGTGTATAATGTGAAAAGAATTGGGCCCAAAACAGAACCTTGAGGTACCCCAAAATTGAGTGTTTGGACATTAGAACAACTATCATTGACTCTCACACATTGTTTTCTATTTGAAAGATATGACTGAAACCATGACAGTGCATTTCCTGCAATACCAAAGGTCTTTTCTAGACGATGTAATAGAATGTTATGATCTAAAGTATCAAAGGCGGCAGACAAGTCCAGAAGTACAAGAATACATACTCTTTTTTCATCGAGCTCTAGAAGAATATCATTCACTACTCTGAGGATGGCAGTCTCAGTACTGTGGCCCTTTTTGTATGCCGACTGGAATATCTCATTCAAATTATTTATTTCAATGTGCTCCATGATTTGCCTCAACGCTGATTTTTCAAGGATCTTGGACATAATTGGTAAGTTTGACACAGGCCTATAATTTTTCACATTGTTTACGTCGAGCCCAGCTTTTTTAATCAAAGGTTTTACAATTGCCTGTTTGAAAGAATCTGGTACAACACCAGTTCTCAGAGAAACATTGATTACATGAGTAATGGATGGCAATAACTCATCAAGATATAATTTCACAAATGTCATCGGAAGTGGGTCTAATTCACATGATTTGGATGGTGAGTTTTTGATAAGATCTTTAATCTCAGTCTCAGCCAACATCTGGAAATCAGTCAATTTCCTGCCTTCAAAAACACATAGTTCAGGTAATAAATTGGCGACATTGTTAAAATTAGATCTGATACGTTCAATTTTTTCATAAAAATACAATGAAAACATTTCACATAAGTCTTTATGGTCACCCTGTGGAAAAACCGAACTTGCTTCTTTCCCCAAAAAGTTTGTCAGAGAGCAGAAAAAGATCTTTACATGTTTTAACACTGCTAAATTTTTGGATAAAATAACCCTGTTTGAGTTTCTGAATCAATTTTACAACATTGTTTTTACTTTCTTTGAAAATGTCACATTTGAGTGGTAACGCTGTCTTTGGCATTTCCAAGTCCACTCACTTTTGAATGTGTTAGAGAATTAATCAGATTCATACTGTATAATTTGAAAATTGTGCTTGTAGTTACGACTGTAGGCGACAATTAAAGACAACTGTTATCCCTTAGACTAAGGAATGTTAATAAAAAACGCCACATTCTTTGTATGACTTTAGTTGTATTGCTGGGGTCATCGTGACATGGGCTTGTAATTGTTTTTAATACCATATGTCACCACCACTACCACCATACAAACTAGTGTAACAGACTGATGAAGATATCAAAGTTTCAAGTAAAATCAACTGGAGATGTATTTCATTCTGTCAGTCTCAATCATTATCAACGTACAATTCCAACACCACCACATAACAATGCTTGCACTTTTATGAAAAAAAAACCCAGAGTTATTCCTGTTGGTATTGAAAGTAAAGATTTTGTCACTGGTCAACGGCGAAAGAGAGAAACTGAGGCTTCGCTAACATGTTTTCAGAAGTATTAGGTAAGGAGTGTCACTCACATGAATTCGGTACTTAGGGTTTTAACAGTTGTTTAAGGAGTTGTGTTACACAGAATTTTTTTTTGCATGAACCATTATAGGAATGTAGGCGGGCTGAATGCCAGAAATGCTACACTTTAGTGTGGAGACAGTATGGTGAGCATATAACATAAATGGATCATAAAGATTATGAAGTACATTTGGTTTTCTGCCAATTTCAGTCAGCTTCCTGGTCTCAGATTTCATACATGCTGTAATGTTCACCCTAGCATTTTTCTATTTCTTTTTTTTTTTTAAATTTATTTTATGTTCTGGCCTAAAATCGTTGCAAATTTTCAGGCTGTAAAGCCATTCCGTCCAGTTAAATGTACATGTAACTTGTTGATTTGGTGTTACAATATTTTTGTACAAAAAAAAAGAACAAAAAAAAACATGCATGTTTTGATTCCTAAGCATTTGTTTTGAATCGATCTCATGCTATACATTCGTTCATTTTTTTTTCAAATTTTTTTTTGTTTTGTAGTCATATCAATCATTCCAAATCATTGTCTTAACACTTATTTTGCTAAATATAAATTATCACAGAATGTCCCGAAACCCTCACACCACTCAGTTGTAAAGTCACTAATATGTTAATTAGAGCAGTTTCATCCAATTGCTAAAGATTGAGTATCGCCAGATGAAACACTTTTGTGATATTTTATAGTTCTGTGAATTACCTCAGGTGTATTGCATCAAAGCAACAATTATTTATGCTGAATACTTTCCCTGGTCCAGTTATTTCAGGTCTGGAAGGTTAGTGTAAAATGAGATATTCTTTGCTAACAATATTCTGTCCTGTAACTTGGTTAAGAATGCGCTTCATTCAGATGTCCCCAACTGACTGACAGTTTGCTGACATAGCCCACATATGTATCTTTCACTTTTTGGTTGTCTCACAAAAACAGGGGGAGATGTCACCTATTTTGTTTTTACAATGATATAAAAGGCTGTAAAGTTTATTTACACTTTTAATATCCAAGTTTATTTTTGTCATTTATTACAACATTATACCATTTAATGATGGTCTAGAGTGCTTGATGTCCTGATCAAAGCAGAATAGAACTGCATTTTAAAGTAATAATAATAAAGCGGAGAAGATGACATTTATGTAGAGAATGGAACCAAATTTCCTCCAAGAACTTAATGAATGGATAGCAAGTTATTAAGGGTTACACCATTATATTGCACCATAATATTCCTTGTTATTCTGTTTAAAACTGTATTTAACATTTCATGTACTGTTCCAATTTTCATGTTACATTCACCACAAGAACATTATATTGGTAAATATTTTTCCCATTTTGTTTGAAACTCTTTAGCTGACCATGATTTGAACATTCCCTCATTTTAACTGTTCATCATATTCAAGATTTTGTGATATTAACTCCTCCTGTGTGAACAATATTTTCTCTCCTGCAAAACTATATATATTATGGTTAAATGTTGTCGGCTGATGACCAGAATGATGTCCAAAGTTGGATTTTCAAAAAATTGGTAAATTCTGGGCCTGTTAATAATGCTAAACCTCTGACCATAAACATATCTGGAATTGGGTTCCAAGGATGTTTTAAAACCACAGCGTAGATGTTTACAGACATTGTGAAAGACTTTGGCCAAAATGATCAGTCAGCCAACGATATGTTTTTATGGAAATTCCATAGCATGGTTTTCGTTACATGCGGTAAAGAAAATGCATGTTTAGAGGAGTTTAAGCACACATTTGAAAACTTGATCTCAGTGGTGTAAAATCAGGATATAGAGGTGGCATTTCAAAATATCATTTTGTCTTCATTGTTTGTAAAACAATTGTTTAAATCCACGGACACACCAATTTCAATATTATAATTATTTATGAAACAGTGAGAACTGCCTTGGTCTGGTGCATGTTTTTGCAGTTGTGTTTCATACATCTGGTCATCTCTTTGATTGATTTTTGGGAGGGAGTGCCCTATAAGTTAAACAACTTTAGTTGGGCACATATTTTATGTTCTGAATGTTAACTGTTTACTATAAAAACATCCATTTGAAAGACTTAACTCACCACAGGGATCCTTACAATCTCCAGCTCCTAAAGTCGTGTCCTTGTAGTATCCTTATTATGTGACACAAGTGAACTCCTCCCAATTTTGTAATTTGTTTTGTCTGGTTGAAACACAAATCACCTTGGGTTACTGAGAGAAACTTATTCTGGTATATGTGAGTTGGGGCTGGAAACAGCATGCCATGTACATTTGATGGCATAGAAGATACACTGTATATTATGGTTTTGCCCTGTATCTTCAAAATATTTGAAGTTAGAAAACACTTAGGTACTGCCCTGTTATGGTTCAAGTCGTATTTACAGAACAGAGTTCAGTCAGTGCAAATTAAGAACAGTTTTTCTAAACAAGTTGCACTGTAGAGTTCCACAAGGGTCTGTCCTTGGTCCTGTGCTTTTTACACTCTATACGCAGCCCCTTGCAAGTATTTTACAAACTCATGGACTACAATATCACTTTTATTCGGATGATGTTCAGATGTATATTGATGGCACCATTCAAGATCTGTCAAATATGACTCTCGCCACTAAACAATGTGTTCAGGAAATTAAAATGTGGATGACAACAAACAAATTGAAATTAAATGAAGACAAATCAGACATAATTCTATTCAACAACCCACGATTAACAAAAGATCTTGAAAATGTCACCATTGATTTCAATGGCCATGAATTATCATGCAAAGAAGTTACAAGTAAAGAATTTGGGTGTGTTTATTGATCACCATTTGTCAATGGGTTCAGGTGTAGGATCTCTGTCTAAATCCTTAAATTTTCAGTTGAGAAGAATAAGCCTTGTCCGAAAGTATCTAAATGAAGAGACCACAAAAACATTAGTTACATCCCTTATCTTGTCTAGACTGGACTACTGCAATTCACTTTTGGCGGGTATTCATACAAAATTTTTGAATCGTCTACAGGTAATCCAAAATAATGCTGCCAGGCTGATAACCAAATCCAAAAAACGAGATCATATCACACCACTCCCGAAAGAATTGCATTGGCTCCCCGTGAAGCAAAGGATAATTTTTAAAATCTGCATCCTGTGTTTCAAATGTCTGAATGACTTGGCTCCTTCTTATTTACAAGATTTGATAAAACTGTATACACCAGGGAGGAGTTTAAGATCCTCCACTGATTCCACCATGCTAGTGACACCTGTGAAATCATACAGATGTTATGGTGAACGATCATTCACATATCTTGGCCCCTTAATGTGGAACAAGTTACCTATGGAACTGAGACAAACAAAATCATTAGTAAGGTTCAAAGGGCAGCTAAAGCATTTTTTGTTCCAGCAGCCTTATTTTTCTTGACTTACCTGAGGGGAGAGAGCATGCGATAGAAGGAGTGAGAATATGATGGGAATAGAGAGAGAAGGGGGGTGGGGAGAGGGGGTGTGGGAGAGAGAGGAATGAGTTTTTATTACTTGTAAAGCGCATTGAGCATTTATTGGAAATGCGCTATATAAATGTAATTTATTATTATTATTATTGACTGAAGATCATCGTAACAAACAATACTGTCAGGAACAGGCCTTAAGACCTGCAAGACCCAATAATTATAATTGTTGCCCTTCACTGTACAACTTGCAGTGTGGTGTCTGGGTATGTTGCAGTGTGTTGTTGCAAGTGCTTGACAAGACTAGATTACCCTAGCACAAGTCCCCCCCTTAGGCTTGGGGCCCGACTGGAGCTGTTGGTCCAAATGGCTTAAAGCTGGACGTGAATACTGTATCTAACATTGCACCTTCAAAGATGCTTTGATATTTGTAAGCTAAAATTCGTGTATTAACAAGAGTGAAAGCACATTTGTATATGTTTAAAATCACTTTGTAAGCACTTCAACAAACAAAAAAATCCACACACACACACAAACAAATTAAAAATGATGGAAATACTTTCACAAGGAAAAAAAACACAAAAAAACACACAAATAAATAAATTAAAATACAATGAAAGAAATTGGCCACTGAGCAGATTGTGATGATCACTACAATTGTTTATTCTGACCAGGTATGTACACAAAAGTTGTGTATATTGTGATGAAACAATGCCAGCAATGTTATGGTGTTGTGTTTGTTTAGATGTGTTTTTTTTAACAAAAGAAAAGCAATCAGTATAACATGACAAGTTGTAAATATATGAGGAATTGTAAGAATAGATAAAACAGATGAACAAACAGCCCAGTTCCAATTGGCATCAGTTACATTATAGATATATATATAATAACATAAAGCAACAAAGGTTCTCAGACCATTTTAGATTGTGGCTATGATAAAATCAGCAGCCACGATTATGCGTCTCTTTTCCCAATATTAAAAGCCATTTAAACATGGTCTGAACATAGCAATGTTAACTAACCAGGTCACTGAATGAACAAGACACACTTTCAGGATTACTGACAGTGAAACACAAAGGTGGTCCAGTATTACTAGAGTACTTGAGGCCCATGAATGTCAAGACAAACACAGCACATGAGACGCATGTTCGACACTTGGAAAAGTGCCAGCTTTTATTTTCTTCAATGATGACGATGGTGATAAAAACTTTTCTTTATAATCTTCAAGGAGTCGACATATAAGATGATAAATGAATGATATTCTTGCTTTTTTTTTTTTTTCTTTGCCCGAGTTTAAAACAGTCAGGCAATTTAAAACAGTAATGGCAAAAACAATGTCAAGTTCATCTTTCTTCAAAATTCAAGTGATATCAGGAGAGAGAGATACATACTGCTTTCCAGTCAAGCAAACACTAATATCTCATTTGTCCTACCAATCTACTTTGAAGTTTGACCTGAAAGGGGGAAATCACCAAAGAAAGATAAAGTCTGAAGGCGTTGTCTTTATTTCCTTGCCATTAAGGAACCACTTAAACTGTTCAACATATCATCTTACCACAAACAAAAATTAAACTATGGCAGAGGTCATGAAGTCCTACAATAGATCCTGATGATACTGAGATCTCTCTCAATCATACATCATCTGACTGAATATATCTTTGGTCTTTCCACAGAAGTGCACAGCATAAAACTTAAAAGGCTTCATTGCATCCTTTACAGCATGAATGGTCCACAATAGTTAAAGATGTAGTTTTGAAAATAGATGCAGGCTCAAAGTACTTGATGAGCAAAAATCCTGACACTAGGACTTTGTCTGATACATAGTATGTAAGACATTTGTGTGCGTGCCTGGGAAAACAATCCAAATGTCCGCAAAGTTCATTTTGAGCTACAGTCCAAAATGTGAAAATGTCATATTGGGTAAAAAATGTGGCTCGAAAATGTAATTCAACCATGTTTCAGCATTGATTTTTCTATGCAACTGTACGTTGTTATGCCCTGTATACTTTGCACATTAAAATCTAAGGTGTAAATAGAGATCTGAAACTTCAGAGCTGCTTCTTTCAATTTTTCATTTTCTTAAGTGGTCTCACAAAATGTGGTATATCTCCACAACTAAGAAGCGCTAGTACTTCCCAAGTTTCAAAATTTCCAACATTTGGGTTGTTTTCCTAGGCACGTACACATTTGTCCTGTTGCCAAATTCAATGTGAACAGGTATGTACTGATGAGGCAAGCTCAGAAATACTCAGTACAGTTGACAATACAGCCTTGCGCCAGAAATGGCCAATGTATATCCTATCACTGTCCATCTCACCAGCTGGCATATTGATGACATTGGTGGTTTTTGAGTTATGACAACCTTATTGCTGCTCGAAGTGAGATCCATATTCTCACAAAGTGTCATGACGATACCTTTGATAATTTTGAAGTTATAAGCAGAAAAATTTCTGCTCCATCTCGGAATCACAAAAGCAACCACAACTTTGAAACCCTCTCCTGTAAAGCGGGGTAATTGTTCATAATGCCAGTAAATGAGATTAATGACAAATTGTGTGCGCATCGCCAGATTTAAGAAAAAGATCAAACTTCAATCACTTTTAACTTCTTGATAATGTTAATTCAGTTTTCTCAGCATAATGTTTGGTGCAATAAATTCAACTGCTGTGCCTACTTTAACCAGCTCTAGAATGGCTCTTCCTATTTTGATCACTGTAACACAATTACCTTGCCCCTTTGAATAAAACAGTGGAAGAATGTTATATCACTGGATCTATCTGCTACAACACAAAAATAAGTTGTAACATTCAGAAATCCTGAGATTTAAGATTAGATGCCTTAAAATATCAATAAGATTATGAAATCATAAAACATGATTTCAATTTTTGAATTTTTAAAAATTGTTTGCTTTAACTTACCAACAAGTATATGAAATACAACAATCATCATATACAATTGGCTGAGTGTTTCTCTCACTGATCAAATTTCATTCTGTCACTAGTAAAGTACTTTCCTGTGTGAAATTAAATATACCTTTTGACGCTAAAGTAACTCTACACTATAAAGGTTAAAATGTCATCAACATTCCGCATAACGAGTCACCTCATTACCAACGTTGTTTTATTTTGTTTTTTTTTAATTTCTGCATAAAAATTCACAGCACAACACACTCAATTATGAAGGTTTTATGGGCTGATAATGAGAGAATGCCATCTATAGAACATAAGTTCAACATGAAAGCCTGTTACTTGTTTTACTTCACCACCAGCAATTCCGTGGTCTCATACTTTCATGTCTATATAAACATAAATGCATCTCTACCATTATTTTTCCCAACTGCTCCTTTTGTTTATCTCATCAATAAACAATCTTAAAAATTACTGCATTGTAACATGAATGTAGTTCGGAACACATTTATCCTGAAACTACTCCATATATTAAAATTCCTTACATACTTCAAAATGCTTGCCTCTGTGCGCACAAATTTAAAATAAAAGGCACAATAAAAATGAAAAACATATATATATGTATACAAAGTGCAATAACGAAAACTACCACCTGAGATGAGCGACCCTGAAATACATGTTGTAAACTAAATGGCAGTTCTTTGAAGTCACACCAGTACCAGGATGATTATCATTTCCTGTTCAACCTGGCATTGAATTTAATAGACCATCATTTCCAGGCCCAATCAACAAATACTTTTTTTTTTTTTTTGCGGAGGGTGCACATTTGTTACTGTATAGAGGATGACATTGGCCAATTGTTCCCTTAGTACGACCTTATCTCCCCATCAAGTGTGTTTTGAGAAAATCGCTTACAATGTAAAGTATTAGTAACTCAATACTTTAAAATCTACTCCGACCCCGCAGTTTTTCTCCCGTTTTTATATTTCCAAAAAGATCAGATACTTCATAAATTTCATTGGAAAGATAGAATACACTTTGTTAAGCCATTATAGTGGTCTTGCCTGAATTTTCGTAAAAAGTGGAGATAGACTAAAGCAGTGCTAGGGCCACCGAACTACAACCATAACTTACAAGAATGTCTCATCTCAGGTGAGATTCTAATCTTCTGACAGGATGAAGTCCGACTTTCTGCCAATAATGAAAGCCAAGCTGCCATAGCAGATCTTTCTAATCCCAATTCCCCTAACACAAATCTAGCTATTTTCAAGTCTCTTTTCACTGTAAGGTTGCTATTATAATTTAGTACGAGGCTGTTAACAAGGCACATCTATATAATAAACCCAGTTAAAAGTTTCTCTGGTGTAGAAGGTATCATGTCTAAAATGTGATATTTTTATCTTTAATCATAAAATTTTGAAACCATATGACACACCTGATGGAAGTCACATGGTTTTTCTTCCATTTCATGCAGAAAGATATATAATTCTGTCAAGAAATACATGTAGTATTAGTTGTAAATTCAAAGACTTCCAAATTATGGAAAAAAACTGAATTTATAATTATACAGATATTACTGAATCAGGTCCTGCCTATCAGCATCATGCAGCCCACCTCCTACTTTTTTTTATGTGAAACGGAGACTCTTCACTTTGGTGTTATTTTCCCCTTAGGGAATGTAACATTTGGCCTGCACATTCTCTCCTAAGCAGCCATAAAGATAACAACAACAGATTGATTGCTTCTCTTCCCACCTTTCTTTTTTTTTTTTTGCTAGTGCTCAGTTGTCCTGAGTGCAATTCAAATGCACACAACCTCTTTCCAACAGTTGCACTAAAGACGGAATTACAGGATTTCCCTGCTCAATTTCTTGCAAATTTATTTCAGCACTGAAATGTAATAAATGGAAATAATAATTATTACTTAACAGATGACCGAAAAAAAAATAAAAAAAATTTAATCTTAACTGCATCAATCTAGTATAAGAAGTCAATACAGGAAAACTAACTCAGTACATGGATAGACTGAAGGCACCAGAGATGAAAAAAAGAAGGATGACAACAGAGAGATAGAAATATTTATTCAGGAGTCCTTACCTAAACCTGTAAACTATATGGAGAACATCCTCTGAAATGTTCCGTTTAATGGCCAGGAACGGACAATTAGAGAAAAGGTGTTACAGCAAAAAGACTGAACTGATAATCACACAATGTAAATCTTCAAGATGACAAAATTATGCAAAATTCAACAGTTTCAGCATGAATTTAAATCTAGCTGACTGCATGAAAGGAAGTATCAGACGCACTGGTAATTTTTTTTTTGTAGCATACAATAGCATCACTTACAGCTCTGTTTTTGAAGGTGTAAGAAAGTGCCGCCAATTAAAATGAATAGTAACTACATGTAGTTATTCAGAGGCTCACATTTTGTAACCCCTAAAAATCAGAGTAGTTTTTTTGCTCAGATTTCTGTCCTTGCCTAAATGTGCATTTTGCATTCATAAACCCTATGGTTTAACTCACTTGCGATGGATCCGCCAACATTTGGCAGACTGGTCGCTTTACAAACTGGACGGGCCCGCCACCCCTTGGAGGACTTTTTTTCTCTGTCCCTAACCCACTGAGAGCTGGCGGAACCGTCGCCAGCGCTAGTATAGCCATTTGTTTTGTTTCGTGCAAAGTTTCACGGAGATCCCAGTTATACTTTTAGAGTTATGACTGATAAAGGGAAGTCACTCTGAGTGATCCAGTCAGTGCATTGAGAGAGGAAAATGTACTCGCAGTGCTGTGCGATGGCTTCTTAAAAAACGAAGGCCCAGAACAAATGTTTTTGAACTTTTTGATGAAAACAGTTCAGATTACGATGTAAGTGATGATCAAGGCCCAGAGTTTTTGCTTGGGCCAGACGAAAGTGATGATTCAGATCATGAATTTTCCGAAAAGTCAAAATATGGGTAATTTTTAATAAATCATTAAAAAAAACAACTTTGGAACATACAGTATTTCTGTTTGTTTTATTATACTGTGCATTGTTTATGTTTATTGTGTCAATGGAACAAGGCAATTGAACAATTTTGAGCTGCTTGGTGATTTTTTAAAAACACCCTGTAAATGAAAACGCCAGTCTCCAGCGTATGTAAAATTTCCAAAGGTCCAGTCTCAAGTGAGTTAATAATATAATACCTCAAAGTAAATGTGAACCTTCAGTTTCCATTATTACAATTATCAATCAAATAAACCATCCTCTATTCTTTATGTAAATATTAAGGCCAGTCATTATTTCAAAGTAAATGTGAACCTTCAGTTTTCATTATTACAATTACCAATAAGTAAACCACAGTTTATTCTGTATCATGTAATATTAAGACGTACCAGTAAAAAAAAAAAGCAATGAAAATTGCAAATGCACTGGCAGTAAATAAGGAAAACAGCCTCCCTGATATAAGCCCAGCTCCAGATGGTGCTTCCAAGCTATTTAGTACAGTCAACAGAATTATAGCTGCCGCCAGAAAGAATAAGAAACCACAAGAGCAGACCGGGTGAGAACAATCAACAAATATGGTCATTTCATGAAAAAAAAAAAAAACAATCTGGTGTGATCGATAAAATCGCACAGGTAATTAATATTTTGGAACATGACAAGAGTAATGACACTGATAATGAATTGTTTCAACATAGTGAGAACACTGAACAGTGAAAAATGTAAGCTTTATGTTTATTATCATGTAAAACTATGAATATTAGATCTCACTCTCACATGCACTCATCCTCAACATTTCCCCATTTATCTTACTATGCTCTGAGAAACTCCACTGTTTAGGGCCAGACTTGCATACTTTCTTAACCAGGTTTTTTTTTTTTTTTACTGTATTGTATTAAACAGTGTTTGTGTACCTTAACCTATCAGAATATACATGTACTTCCATATTATTTTCTCAGTTTTCATGTACCTATAACTTATCAGAAAATGCCATCAGGCCTAAATTACAAACGAGCATCTAATAGTACTCTAAAATTTAAATTCTTCTGCTTATCATTCAAATTTATGATGATACAGTTGAAATTTTTTTCGTTTTGTTTTGACCATTCATGAGCAGCTAGTGCTGTTAACTTTTGTCAATGTTTTAACATTCCAAAGAGTTTAAGAAATAATTTCTAAAGATAGAGTGAACTACCACAATGAGACATAGAATGAAATTCATCTGCACAAGCAGATTACTGCACTACAAATAGATAGATACATGTACAAGCATTCATGCTGACCTGGAGATTGTACTCCTGAGAAAGTTGTGGTGGAAGAAATTTAACTGTGATCAACCTTTGACGTTAAGTAAACACACGTCTGTTCTTGTCAATAAACACAAGTTTTTTTCTTGTCATGTGTAAATTGCCGTGCCTTAGTTACACCAGTTATTTCTGACGCACGAGCATCTTGTAATAAGTTGTACTTATTACTACGTAGAGGAAATACATCTTTCACAACACTCTCATGATCAGACTGAGTGATACCAGATATAAATGAGACTAGATCTAGTTCAATGATCAAAGTTGCATACACAACAGCTTATTCACTGTACAAACTTGTCCCTAGCAAACTATGATATCAAAGGGTAAAAACATAGTATCTTTCAGAACATATCCCAAGAGCTATGATACACTGAATTCAACACCAAGTTTCAAACAAAGACCCTTTTCTACCTGATATTTGATGAATTAAGTGAATGTTCCAGTACAACATGACATTATCTGCTCACAGATGTTCTGTCATCCTGAGGCAAGTAGCCCATGCTTTGGCAGGCATTCTGACAAGTTTTGAGTTCTCATCACAAACAATCATCAAACCACAAGGGAGGAGAAACAGTCTATTGGATGGGAATACACACTGCTCCATTGACGCCTTCACTGACACCCCACAGCCTAAGAGAACAACAGCCACTGGAATCACATGTGAAGACACTATAATGCCTGTTGATGCCTAAATGTCTTATATTAAATTTAATGCCACATCACCTTTTTTTTTGTTGTTGGTGGCGTTTGATTTTGTTTTTAACAAAAATGCTGCTAAAATTCTAACTTTGTACTACATGTACTTTAAGGCACAAAACTAGCAAAATTACTTCTACATATTATAAATTTGGAGATGTGACAACATTCACAGGATTATTGCTTGCTAATCATGTCTGAACATCCAAACTCAGTATTTTCAAATTTGGCATTTAAGACATTTGCTCGCATTAAGCGGCATGGAGAGGTAGCTGATCCAGCAGGCTGAGTCACTTTCTTCTACATCTCTCAGTCAACAGCACAATTTAATCAAAATGATATACATTAAGTTCTCATTCATATAATTATGCAGCAATACTCTCTTATGTATTCATCATCGCAGAGATAAATGTAAAAATCTCATTCATTTTAAACCTCATCTCAATTCATTTTTAATCCTAATTATGGAATCTGTTCTTTAATGCACATCCTCACCACCTGCATTCAAATGTATAGATAAAAAGACACCCACATTTTTCAAGAAAAGACAACAACATTACAATTTAACAGGAAGGTGATGGCAGTTAAGACTGATACTTTTTTTCACCATGATGTTCATAGGCATTGTGAAGTTCACGACGACAAGCTTATTTGATGTTAAAAATCAAATTTAAATACACCATACTAAATAACAGTATGTCCAAGCGTGCCAATGTTGTCTCTGTCTATAATTCACCACATTCCACTACGATTTCTTCATGACAGAAACAACATACAGTACAGCTGTACCCTTCAACAACCTTGACCCTTCTTTAGAAATGCCCCTGAATGGGAGAATCAATAAAACCTGTGCAGATTTTGTCAAATGCTTTCCGTCTCAACACCAGCTTGCTCGGGGCACTTGTGTTACAGCAGAGATTTTAACAGTCGCCCGCCCTGCAGTGCCATGTAGCACTGTAAATAACTTGAAAGTTCATATTCACACTGTGGATATAGCTTTGAATCAAAGTGATATACCCAAAAATAATGTCATGGTTAACCTTTCTGCAAGCATTCAAAGCTTTTACTCGACACTTTTTCTCACTTATCAATATGGCATGGGTAAATATGAAGTTGATAATGAAGAATTTTGCAACATTCTCTAACCTGAAAGGACTCAAGTAAATCTTTTTCCACTCACACAGCTATACTTATTATTATCAGGTCTTGCTACATGCAGATAAACCTTAGTACACCATCTAGTGCAAATTAAATTAACTGACATTAAAGCAAAATTGTTACAATGAAAGTGGTAGGTACCATACATCTGTTGAAGTTTGTGTGTTTGTGCTGTTAGACATGAAACGGTTAACATGCAATATTTTCTGATACAACACAGTATGACCTGAGTGACAACTGTCACAAACTGGCGTGACATTATGACTGCTGCTGCGTAATTAAATCACTAACTACACACAAAAAAAGACTGCACATTTCATCTTAGAAAGCTGATATAGCCTACATGTCCCGCGTCCACTTTTTTCTCACAAGCTTAAGTTCTTTCAGTAAAATTTTTCGAAAGTCTATATTCAAAAGCTACAGCCACTCAGAAATGTCGAGAGGTGGCATAATTTAGCAACAACTAGTGTAAACTACCACTCCCATGATGGCATCAGACAATTCTACAGTTACCAACAAAACTATGGGAACGAAGATAATTTATAATATCGTGGGCGATGTGATGACAACGCATAAGTGACATTTTTTTCATGAGGCACTTTCTTCCGTAAATATGCTCCTTACACCCTTGCGGATGTGGTGTAAAAATTTCAGAGCTTAAATCACTACCAAAATGAAAATATTTGACAATAATCAAAACGCATAACTACATCGCGACGTGATGAAATCGCCTAAGTGCGCTGTCATCACGTATGCAATTTCATCACGCTGCGTCTGGCATGGCTCCGCCTTCTGCCTGGCGCGATGAAAACGATTAAGTGCGCCGCCGACACTTATGTGATTTCATCACGCTGCATCTGGCGTAGCCCAGCCTTCCGCTCGGCGTGTTGAAAACGCACAAGTGCGTCACTGAGAGCTAATATTTTTAATAAATCCCTTTGATGACGTGGTGTGTCGGCTGGACTGCGGCGTCATGAAGTCGCACAGGTACATCTGATCAATACTAATCGTGGCCATTGTCGGTCAACATTAAAGGGATTAGGTTGTACCGACCTTAGCCATACGGATACTGATCGGGACAATTTGTTTAAAATATTGCTTACCAGCATTAGGTTTTCTGTGTGTGAGTCAGTCATGTTACCCAATTGTCTAGACAGCAGATATCTAAAGCGACGGTTTGCCATATATGGCATCTTCCTACTCGAGCCCATCTGATCAATACTGATCATGGCCATTGTCGGTCAACATTAAAGGGATTCGGTTGTACCGACCTTAGCCATACGGATACTGATCGGGACAATTTGTTTAAAATATTGCTTACCAGCATTAGGTTTTCTGTGTGTGAGTCATCATGTTACCCAATTGTCTAGACAGCAGATATCTAAAGCGACGGTTTGCCATATATGGCATCTTCCTACTCGAGCCCATCTGGTCAATACTAATCGTGGCCATTGTCGGAGATTGCCGTATATGGCAAATTTGTTTCTATCATACCTGTTATAATAAGAGTATAAAAGTCGTACACCGGAGCTACTTCATTAGTTGATCCTAGTCTAGCTAAGACGGAGCTGTAATATACATTCTCCTGTAAAAGTAGAATCAAGTTCTTCACTGCTAAGAGACCATGGATCCAAACAGTCGGGCTGGAAGAATATTGCAACTTTCGTTGGAGCAAAGTACATCTCCACCCATACGCACTTCATTGCCATCCGTTCCAGATATCGACTTGTCATCCTCTGATGCGAGGGACATCATTGAAAAATTCGCCCTGAATGACACCAACAATATTGAGTTTGATAGTTTCAGCATACTTCAAGGCAGTTCAAAGGATGACATCCGATCGTCAACACCTAACAGCAAATCTTCACTTCAAACCCAGGCCCCACCGTCTTCGAGCCAGCAGCCTGGCAATCTTTCATCGCAGACCATTCGCGCCGAAGGTCCCTTGTCTCCCATTCAGCAGCCAGACAGTCCTTCATCGCAGCCCATCGAGGACGAAGCTGTGATATCAGAAATCCAACAGAGAGGCGGCCCTTCATCTCAGCCCATTGAAGACGAAGCTGTGTTGTTTCAGCAGACAGGCAGTCCCTCATTGCCTTCCAAAGACGACGAAGCTGTGCCGTCTCAGATTCAGCAGACACACAGGCCCTCATCGCCTTACAAAGACGATGGAGCTGTACTGTCTCAGATTCAGCAGACAGACAGTCCCTTATCGCCTCCCAAACATGACGAAGCTGTGCTGTCTCAGATTCAGCAGACAGAGTGTCCTTCATCGCCGCCGATTCAAAATAGTGTCCCCGTTCATGGAGCAGATGCTGACGTTGGCGCACAGAACAATTTGGAAACTTTTGAAAAGGAACAATTGAAATCCACACCACGGCGAAAACGAAAACCAGAAGACTGGAAACAAAACATTCAGAAACGGTTACGGGAACACGGACAAGGTTACACAGCCAGTACTGGCAAAAGTGTGCCACCGCGCACATTAAAAGAGAGGTGTAACTGCAAGGACGCTACAAAAAGGTGTTCATGTTTCACTGAAGAGGATCGACAACAAATTTTTGAAAGTATTTGGCAACTCTCTTGGAATGAAAAGAGGTCATTTGTCTTTGGACTGCTTGATGAGGTGCCAGTAAAGAGAAAGAAAAAAGATGCCCAAAGAAGTCGTCAACAGACCATTCGATATTCACTGAAAAAGAATGGATCTATTTCTGAACACAACTGGATTGACGACTCATTTTGTGAGGTCTCTGTTTGAAAATGAAGACGACGTCAGCGATCCAGATTCTGAAGACATGAGAAACTAGAACACATCAATGAATCGCAATTTTCTGCGTCCCTCATGCAAACCCACCCCGTCAAATGCTCATTATGTCCGAGGCAAAGATCAACACGTACTCCTTGACAAGTTCTTTCAAGATCTTCCAAAGATGCCAAGCCATTACTGTCGCAAAGACTCAACAAAATTGTATCTTGAACGCCGCTTTCGCTCACTCCTTCAGCTGCATGAGTGCTACAAAGACTATTGTGAGTCTCGGAATACACAGCCTTTGAAATTGACAGCTTTTAAGGATTCCTTTCGGGCCAAAAACTTATCTTTATTTCAACCAAAAAAGGATAGATGCAACACCTGTGTTGGCCATGAGACTGGCAACATTACGGAAGATGTGTGGAGAGAGCATATGATACAGAAAGAGGAAGCCTTAGCTGAGAAGGAGTCAGACAAAAACAAAGCCAAAGAAAGCCACGCAGCGGGTGATAAAAAATTTGCAGCTTTTTGTGTTGATCTGGAATCGGTTCTATTGGCTCCAGACACCGATGCCAATGCCATGTATTTCAAGACAAAATTGACAGTGCACAATTTCACAATCTACGACCTTGCAACCAGTGACGTTTCGTGCTACGTATGGAATGAAACTGGAGGAGGAATGACCTCAAATGAGTTTGCTACCTGCATCAGACACCATCTTGAAAACATGGACCATTTTGACACAATTGTTATTTTCAGCGACGGGTGCACGTATCAAAATAGAAACGTGCAACTGAGTAATGCATTACAAGACTTTGCAGAAAGCCATAAGACAACAATCCTCCACAAATACCTAATCGTGGGTCATACTCACATGGAAATGGATAACTGCCACATGCTTGTTGAGAAGGCCAGGAAAGGAAAGAGTGTGAGTGTTCCTCACGACTATGTGGATATTATAATGAGTGCAAGGAAAAACCCTTCACCTTTTAAAGTGTTCTACCTCTCACATGAGTTTTTCCAAAACTTCAGCCAGTGCGGACCTTACACCAGCATTCGTCCGGGAAGAAAAGCTGGAGATCCTACAGTAACTGATGTTCGATGTTACAAATATAGCCCAGCCCCTGATGGAGAAAAACAATGTATGATCCAATACAAGCTCAAATTCTCTGATGATTTCCAGGAGATACCAAAAACCAGAGACTTTGGAAAGAGACCGATCAAAAAACCGTATCAAATGTATCATGAGCAATTAAGGATCTCCAAATCCAAGTATCAACATCTGCAAGAGCTGAAATCTGTGATCGCAAAAGACTATCATGCATTTTATGACAGCCTGCTTCACAACTGAACAATCCTAACTCATCCAAGCAAAGGTGAATTTTTGTGACAGGGACTCTATTAATCAAAACTCATATCCATTTTCTATCATTTCGTGGTCCAGTTCCTAAATCGCCGTTCATGACGATCATTATATTCATATTTTATCTTGTCATGACCACTAACACCATCATATCATCATCATTAGCAGTAGCAGCTGCAGCAACAGCAGCATTGTTTTTCAATTTATATTTATATTTTCATTGCTTAAGCCAATTACATGTATATCTATACTAATTTATTGCTCCACAAACCTATGTTAAACTGTTAACAATACATAAATGAAATTTTTATCAAGCGAAATCTAATTCACGTGATGAACATCATCATCATCATCATTGAAATTGTCATTATCACTCTCCACGTCTATACACATTTTCATCAATCTACGTGCATCAAAACATTATAATGCTGTTGTTCTGTAATTTATTAAACATTATTTCCCATACAGAAATTATACTGTGTAAACTAAGCCATGCTCTCTACATTATCATTATTATCATCTCTTCACTTTTTTTTTTTTAATCACACAAGTGTGAAATCATCAAGAACTATTATTATGCACGTCTCTGGATCTATAATAAACACTCATTTGAACACCATTACTTTGTTTTTTAATAAATATTACGTTTGTCTCTCAGTGTATCTGTATGCCTTCTGTTCTGTCTGTCTGTCTTTCCTCTCATTCTCTCTCTCTCTCCTTTTCTCCCTCTCTCTCACACATACACACATCTCATTTTCAATTACTAATTATGAATGTTCCTGTAAACAAAACAAAAAAACATAGACGTAAATATTTTTCTAAAAGTTATATCCTTTTTAGAACTATTATTGCAATAAACATTATCGTTACAGACACATTTTAAATAAATCTAGACTAAGGCAATCAAAACAAATACCAGTAATCAGAGTCTGGGCACCGCATAAGTGCAGTTTTCACTGATGTCCGACGTGATCCAACCGCATAAGTACCTTATGCGTTCTGATCACGACGCGCAAATCGCATAAGTACACGCAGAATATCAAAATCTCTAACTACTGCTTCTTGGGCCTTAGCAACTTAACTTTTCTGCCTATATGTTGTGTATGAAACATCGATAGAACTATTGGTCGGACAGATTTCCTGAGAATGACAAAAATATTTGGGTAAATCAGTTTTTTGTCTCTCCTGTAAAATTTGCTGCCATGCACTTAGGCGAACTCATCGCGTCGCCCACGATATATTCTTTCATTTCAGTGATAACGTATCTATTCTATGTTTACTTCCATCACAATTCCCAATTCGGGGGAAATCAGTGCTATTGTTAAAGTGTTGGAAACTGGATTATAAGTTTGTGCAGCATGACATTACATCAAGCTGTGATTTGATATCACTGTCTAAACTGCGTTGTGCCAATAAATGTGAAACACAAATATATTTTTGTATATCTAGAGAGCTTTGCTGTGATGAAGACAATAGAGATGGGATTCAATGCACAGCCCATCTTCCAAAGCTACTGAAAAACAGAACAGTAAGTGATACCTCAGGTCTTCCTCTGCGCAGCTCATAATATATCAAAACATTTTGCTCATGATAATAAGGAAATTACCAGCAGATATGATCTTTGTGGTGAGGCTGTGGTCATGTATCTCACTATTCATCAAGTCTCTCACTACAGTATGATGTAAAGTGCGTCTCTGACTGCAGCCATACACATGCATGTATAATCATGATATTAATTAATCTCACTGTATGATACTGATGAGTGTGCCAACAAATTGCCATTTGCTTTCGTCATTTATAAGCCAGAACCAGTTTTGTGTGAAAGTCTTGTTTACTGTAGCCCCCCACAGATGCTGAGCTTAGTCTAGAGCTCCATGCCATTTGGGGTCAGTAGAAAGGGCTACAATACATGGCATGACATGACATTAACACTGACAGTATATTAATAGTACACATCATATTTCAAATAGTCACCAAATCACAGTGCACTAACAGTTCTGTTGCAATAAGTTAATAAAAATGGTAAACAGAGCATGTAATAACTGGTTGACAGACATTTGGCTGTCAAGTACACAGGGATAAACAGTACAGAAAAAAAAACAACAACAGCAATAACATATCAAATACATGGTAAGAAATAGGACATAGAAAACAACAGAAGGGTCAAATGATAATCATGACCTGATTCAAAGATAACTATACCATTATGCCTACCTCAGAAAAATCTATTCCATGAAGAAAGTTCACATAAAATGCATGTGTGAGTGTGTGTTCTTCTTTCCCCCCCCCCCCAAAATGTGGTTTTACTCTTATCCAGATGATCTTCTACAGAAGATCTTTGACCCATCTTCATTGACATCAACTTGGAAAAAATCTTTGGTCAACTACTTTTTAGTTCTAAAGATGTCTGGTAAACTCTTTCTGTTGTGTTGGAGGGGGGGGGGGGGGGGAGGAGAGAGAGAGAGAGAGAGAGAGAGAGAGAGAGAAAGACCACTTCCACTGTGAGTTTAATTCTAGCTTAAGACCTAAAAAAAAAAAAAGAATCTGACCGATAGGCAGTATTAGACGGTGTCCTAACTACCACATCAGCCTGCTGCATTTGCTACATTTTAGAGAAGTTCACTTAGAGGGGGGCTCAAAGACAATTCCCAAGAATTTACCACAGAAGGCACTGCCAGAAATGAAGTGGGCTGGAGGACGGGATGGAGCCTCATCCAAGACATTATTTCCCAGCAGCAGGTGTGGGAAAAGGTAGACTTGATACTATGCTCCATCGTTCAGATAAAACTGAAAGGGATTAAGCACGAACACTGTGTAGCTTTATCCATTCTAAAATTGTAAAGTGTGTATTCTATATAACACTGTTGACTGAAAATAAATGTAATCTCCATCATGATAATTCATATCATACCATTCCAGCCGCATGTACAAATAACAGTAACAAAAAAACAACTTTTTTCAGGCATCTATTACAATAAACTTGTCATCAACAGTCATGCCGAAACATTTCATTTTATCAACAAAACTGCCGTTAAAAATTAAATTATATTTTTAACAGCAATCAATTCAGCAATTTCCCAGGTCAACAAAGAAGGAAAAAAAACAAAACAAGCTTTCAACATTTAGTTATTATTATGATTATTATTTGCCTTCAGGGTTTACAGGATAGCAATTTCACCATGATAATATATGAAATATTGTAGATGAAGAAAATGTGTTTAAATCAGGAAACAGTAAAGGAAGTTATAAATTTGAGCAAGTAAATCTCACATTCTATGTACATATATGATAGATATTATTTATATATGCTTCATTTCCTGAGTCTGTAAACACCGTACAACGAGAAGAAAACACAACACAGTGCTGGCAGCAACAATTTACCAGGTCAAAGAGGTTTGCCATGTTCTGTGGGCTGGGTTCAAGCAACATGTTTTTCTTCCAAACAGTTTTTAAGCAAGCGTTCTTTCAGAATTACCTTTCAGAATGTCAGTCGCCAATACTACTGGAGTGGTTTCCCTATTGCTACACACCAAAGTGTGGTGACAATTTTAGGCGAACCCAATGTGGTCTCCCCAATGTAACTCCAAGATTTTAAAATTATAAAAATGCTGCTGTGCAGAGCACTGCTACCAGACAACACAATTATTATGACCACTAGTACGTGGCAAGGCTCAAGGCCAGTTTTAGGTTTGAATTAACAAGGCGTCAACACAATAATAGCCACTTTCTGCCATTCACAGTTTTTCGTTATCATACTCTGGGTTAATTTTTATCTTTCAGATTCTTATAAATAAGGCCAAATAAAAGTGAAATTGAGTATCAAACACAAAAAGGCCCATACTGTCACGTATGTCTGTCTGTAACACGAATTTCATAAATATGATACAACTGTTAAATCAACTTGCAGATTTGGGCTTCCTTCAGAAACAAAAAGGTGTGCTGTGGCTCTATATCAGAAAATAATTCTTCCATGGATTTGCAGGCATAATCCCTTCTTCTGATCTGCGTGAAATACACACATTCTGTTAAAATGTGGCCAACAGACATTTTGAATGGTGCAACAAAATTTTACATAGCAAATGCACAAGTAAGAAGTAAGTTGTAACAACTAAATTAGGGCAATGCAACAAGCACAAAGCGATATATGTCATTCTATGTCATCAGTAATGATCATGAAGTGATGACTTATGACATAATGCAATGTCATTCTTCCCCTTTCACACTATACATTCATAAACAACAGTTGGAGAGTATAATTTATGATGTTATCCATTGTGTTCCCACATCCATGAATGAAAAACAAAGTCCTATATTCCTACACAATTCTGAAGTCTTTGTACAATTTCTCGTATATCTCTGTTAGGAATCTTCTCAGCCCAGGTTTGCCCTCAGTGAAAGTCTGTGCGGTTTCATCACCAAAATGTTGATATGACCATACATTACAAGCACCTCAAGATCTTTGTTGCCCTATTCAAATCTGACCTGTTGCTATGCATGCATCAGTAATCTCCGTGAAAATAATGTCTGCAAAGTTCAGGAATGGAAGAATCTCCATAACACTGGCTACACAATGACTATGCAGTCGTAAATCCCTGAAGACAAGTTGTCTTGTAATGATACACCAGTAGGAGCAATCAGAATATTTCCAACTCACTTCATATCTATAGAATTGGGGACTGATAGGCTATAGAGAGACTCCTGTCACCACTCTAAAATGCCGGTATGTGAACCATCAACACTGCATTAAGTTTGGGGATTCACAATGCACCGAATAACATAATTTCACAGAGGACCAACTGATGGAAGAACACATGTTGCTTGCTTGTCCTGCACTCTTCAAAAAAACCAACACAAAGTTTAATCTCTGATAAACAAATCAGTTTATGAACAACATCTTGCAATTTCTTACATCAGCCTGCTAAGTGCAAGACAATATTTATATATATTATCTTGTTTTGTTTTTTCAGATATGACTGAATGAAAGTCTGCCATTGTGGTATTTTCTAATCCAGTTATGAAAGCTGGAACTGAACAGCTTGTTACCAGGACTTGTTGCTCCTAGTTAACTCTGACAGATGCATCATTCTCGACAAATTCACAAATTGTGTTCGTCTAGTCGCATGTGCATAAGTTATACCTGACTCCCACACCATGAGATATTATTCTTCAAATACATTAACCCACCCACCTGCCATTTTGTGTTTCATCCAGTCTTGAACAAATTCTATTGTATCTCTGATCCACAATTCATGATTTGAGATATATCCACTTGTTGAAAAGACCAAATGAAACCAGTTGCCATCTGATTCCCAGCAGATTTTATAAACAAAAAAGTGCATCAGAGGTTCTGTAGTGTCACACGATGATAAACACTGGTTGGATGAATCAGTCCCAGTTCTGACTGAGAATGTCAAGGAAAAGAAACAGCAACAACAAATAACATACTGTTTCACCATTCTTATATCTTTCTTCTGTCACAATGCACAGGGGTCTTTTGGAACCTTCCAGACAAGATTTATGTCAGTGATCATACTATTACTTTTAGTAACACACATCTCTGTCAGTTCATGCATTGCTGTGCTATCCCTTTTCCAGAAAAGCAGATGGCTCGGCCTTCTGGTAACGATTCAAGTAAGCCGGCATCAGGATTTTGTCTGCATTCAACAAACACCTGGGATATCTCTTGAAGGACAAATCCAATTATTTTGACTCTGTGATTATCGAGTTCAAAGAGGGAAAAAAAAAATCAATATTGGTAATATCTACTGGTAAATGGAAGGAGTGCTAGTTTCCCTCGGGTGGTAAAAGAAGAATATCTTTGATGATGGTAGGAACGTCTGGACCATCTTTCTTTACATCCAGCTCAACCAATACATTGGAGTGTTCGACACTGATGGTGCGCAAATCTGTAAGACGAGACAAAAACCGAGCTAGGGCACTGCCTCCACGGCCTCGCTTTGCTGTTTCATACGCCTGTAGAAGTTCTACATATTGACTTTGTATTTTTTCAACATCCTCCTTAGCTTCTAAACCAGGTCGCTCTGAAAAAACAAAAAAAACAAAAAGGTGTGACAATTTCATTGTCTTTAAAATGAATCATTTCAAGGATGAAACTGATAGCAGCCATTTACTACATCCATATTATCTGGACTTAAAAAACATATAAAAGCTGGAATAAGTGACAAAATGCTCTATTATTAAACAAATAAAAGGTATTTGAAATATCAATAAACAAATACAAGGTATTTGAAATATTCACACCACAAATCAGCTGTCATTCACATCTCTAAATCAAAACTCAACACAGGGTATTAAAATCTATTCATGCAGAACCACATCATTTCATGTTTAATCTATAAGTTTAAACCAATTGAACTTACTGCCCAACCCACAAAAATGTTAGTAAATCAACCTAAAACCTGCCCTGAGCAGACCCTGGAGACAACAAATGCACGTTCAGTAGGAATTCAGAAAGCAAAAGTAATCATTTATCTCGAGTCTTAATATCTATCTGAAAAGCAAAGAAGCTCAGTAATTATTTCTTCTCCCATTTCCTATTGGTGCATGAATTATCATAGCCCTCTGCACATTTCTGACCTGTGTGCATTTATCATGGAGAAACAGCCAGTAGAAAAAAAACCTTCCAATGACAGTTTAACAAGCCTTGAACAGATTATTTTCTCCCGGCTTATTTATTTTTTCTTCTTCAAACCAACAACTAAAACTGCAACTCTGAAAATCGCACCAGTTAAGACAATCTTGAACAGAATGTGTTTTTTGACATTTCTTTTTACTTTAAAGTTACCACTATACCCGGAACTCTAAAAAAAAAAAAACACACACACAAATGGAAACATACCTGAAAAAATGCAGATAGCTGTGAACAAGGCATACTCTGCATTGTCTGTCTTACAAGAGGCCATGTTGTGACAGAATTCATACAAGAGTTCACTGTAATGGCCATGCCCTGCTGCTTTCATATTTTCCACTGTACAAGGCTGACCATTGCCAAATACAATGGACCGAGACTCCAAATCATAACATCGGGCTGCTCGAATGGACATGACCTCAGTTGATGATGACTGGTGAGAGAAGCAGAATTCATCAAATATGATATAGCCATTGTTTTTTTTGTTTTTTTTAAACTTGCTGAATTTTTAACAAGACCAATCGCTACTCACACATCTCAGATTTGCCTGAAATTTTACACAATTTCTCCAACCAACACCAGGAAATAAGAGACAGTTTTGATTTTGATAATGATGAATGTAATATTTGTTTTGATTATGATGCTGTTGTGAAACAATTTAAATCTGTTAAGGAAAGAAAGGCATCTGGACCAGATAACATTGGAAGCAAAGTAGTGAGAACATGTGCTGAACAACTAGAAAAAATTTTTACTTTCATCTTCAACAAATCCTTTCAAAACCATTACATACCAAACATTTGGAGATTGTCAAAAATCTTACCTGTCCCCAAAAAACCAAAAATATCTGAAATGAACGACCTTCGCCCAGTTGCATTAACTTCCATTATCTTTAAATGCTTTGAAAAACTTGTTTTAACTGAACTAACGAAGGAGGTCAAACAAAATCTCGATCCTTTGCAATTTGCATACAAAGAAAACAGGAACACAGAAGACGCCTTATTGTTTTTATTGCATAACATCTACAGTCATTTAGACACTGGTAAAACCTGTGTTCGTGTGCTCCTAGTCGATTTTTCGTCTGCGTTTAACACCATACAACCGCACTTAATGTTTCAAAAGCTTACCAACCTACACGTGAGTTCTTTTTTAAAGAGCTGGATCTTCGAATTTCTAACACAGAGAAGCCAGTTTGTGGATATAAACAACACATTTTCCAAATTACTCACAACAAACACAGGAGCGCCACAAGGCTGCGTGCTGTCACCTGCCTTGTATACATTGTATACAAATGATTTCACTGTGACACACAACAACGTTTACCTTCTTAAATTTGCCGACGACTCTGCTATTTTAGGCCTTTTACCTAACTCTGGCCACGAATATTCTAACATTGTACAATCCTTTCATTGTTGGTGTAATAACAACTATCTTCTACTGAATGTTAAGAAAACAAAAGAGCTTGTTTTTGACTTTAGGAAAAATAACAACGATCCTGTTTGCCCTCTTACTATCAACAATGAAGAGGTTGAAATTGTCACAGAGGCCAAATATCTTGGCATTACTATTGATTCATTGCTTAACTGGCATGCGCATGTAACATATGTATACAAGAAAGCCAACCAGCGCATGTATTTCCTCAGAAAGCTCCGCTTTTTAAAAGTTAGCAAAAGCATTCTGAAAATATTTTACACCATGGCTATTCAGAGCGTTTTGATGTATGGAGTTGTCTGTTGGGGAGGAAACATCTTACAAAAAGATAAAAATAAGATCAATAATTTAATTAAAAAAGCATCCAAAATTTGTATCTGTGACCTGCCATATTTTGATGAGCTGTACACTGGTGCTTGTGTTAAAAAAGCTAATATCATTATAAATGACCCCCAACATCCCCTGAACAAGGAATATATAAGATCTGTAAGAAGTTTAAGGCTGTTGTCAAAGAAAACTAAAACTGAGCGCTACTTTAAATCGTTTATTCCATCATCAACTAGGATGTTACAATAATGTCGTCATCTTGATCGTAATCTGTGCACAGTTGAATTATGTCCTGCGTGTCAGGTCAATGTGTTTTAGTTAGGGAAGCATATTGTGTGCACTGTTAATTTTGTTAATTTAGTTAATTTATCAGTGTGTGTGTATATATGTGTGTGTGCGCGCTATGTATCATACTTTCTGCTTCTGTAACTGTATTGTTATGTATTCAATGATCAAAACAAATTTCCTTGTACAAGGACGAATAAAATTTATCTTATCTTATCTTATCTTATCTTTTGACATGCAGAGGGTTCTTTTTTCAGATCTACAGTCCTGAAATGATGGGGAAGTATTTTTTTTGAGTTTGTTTGAGTTGTTAATTTTATGTGCAATACCGCCGTCTCCCCCCCCTCTGTGAACATGTAACCCCATGACATCATCACTTCCTGATGATGTGTTCACTATTAAATGCACTGCCCATTATTGTCATTTCATGACAATCTTTGCCTGGAATGCACAAGGCATTAACGCGCAAAAGAAATAAGGAACAACAACTTAAATACACCTAAAGGAACAGGCCAGGTGAAGCAGATCCACCACAGTCATCCAGAACTGAAACCAATAAATAGATTTATCTTGAGCAGCACTGGGGGACATCAGCTAGTTTTCATAAAATAATGGCAAATGAAGAACTTTATGGCAGGTCACAGAGATACAAGTGAAGCCTAACTTCTTGCAGTGTTTCAAATTTTGCTGAGATTGTGGCTTTTTTTTTTCTTTCTCCCCACAGAATACTATCAGACTTGAAGTCAAAATCCTGATACAACCACCATATAATACTCATTCAATTCAACTCAACCTGCTCCAATACACTTGACCCACCTCAAACCACTTCTAAATCAGTGTTACATTCACTTATTCTACACCTGTTACTCTAAGTAGTAAACATTGAAATACAACTGGCAACTGGTGCACTTGATGGATGATAAAATCTGCTTATTTCTTTGCTGATGCTCTGCTAATTAAAACATATGATCCCTGAAATAGTACTTTCAAAGGAAAATACTCACTTTGAGCAAAGTAATTTGATCCTCTTTTGATAATGTAAGAAAACCGGGCAAGCCTTTAGCAAATTCTACTATAAGTTGTGTGATAAGGACAAATGTTGAAGCCATAGAGCTCATGAAGGTCTGGGGGTCCAGAGAATCATTCCTGCGAGAATCAAAATCTTTCTGCAATGAGAAAAAAAAACAAGATTGATCAAATCAGAAGTACAAACATGAATGATAATTCATTTAGTCTCTACTCATTTGCTACAGTAACTCTTTTGAATCTTGTCTGAAATTTGCTTTTTGGAGCAGTTATGTGTTCGGTTTTCGTCATTTTAATATTGGCCATGGTAGTTTCTCTCTCATAAGGAAATATCTTAAAAACCATAAAAGCTAAAGTGTGACATGAAAATTTAGCCACCACTTATAATTTCAGTTTCTTGTTCATAAAAATCATAATGCAGAGATTCAATAAGACTGCTATTTAGCTCTTACCAAAGTTTCCGCGTAACTTTCTTCATCAGCGAATTCATACTTGTCTTGCAAGGCCACAAGCTTTTCAATGACATCTCGCTGCTCTTGCGTAAGCTTCCTCATGGGATCTGGGTATTCATCTGTCACCGAGCAGGGCGACCCGGCCCCTGAAGAGGTAGAGGCCGTGGAGGGAAATGAGAGTAGAGGGGGCTTTGTGTCCAGTAGGTGGGGTACCAGAGTGACAGTGTCTGCCTCTGAGCTGTGACCGTAGCTGTCCGGACTGTGCACCTCTTTCTTGGGTACAAATCTTTGTTTTGCCTTCCGCCTCGCATCCCTTGCTTTACACTGATCTTCTGACAGTAAACCTGACAAACAAACAAAAAATAACCAGATTTAAAAAAAAAACAACTACAAGTGCAAACGGCTGTAGGCCTTTTCCATTGTGAAAGGATTCACAACATGTAAAGGACAGTATTTCACAATTTTTTCAAATACTGTTCTAAAAGCATGTTTTGTTTGTGTTTCTTAACCAAAATAGAAGAAGATCTTTGGAGACAAAAAGCTTGTTGTTTTTCAGATCCACTTCTAACTCTTTTGTGATGCATTGTGTGGTTTCTTTATTACTTTTTGATAACATGGGGCCTTTGAAAATACAATTATTTTTTTTCTCTATTTCTTGGCCACATTTCGAATTAAGCCCTGCTGTAACGCTACTGATTTTCTGTACTTTTCTCTAATATTGTGTCAATGTATTAAAAACCTCATAACTCAGCAGAGTAATGACAGTACAACCATGTCTCTCATGAAACCGAAGCATGCCATTATCATCTAAAAACAGAAAAATCAATATCCTCAACACCAAGAATGAGGACAGCTTCATTATGGATACAATTTACAATGTCATCTGCTTAGACCTGCGTTTAAAATAACCATAATCAGTAAAAAGCTCAGACTTCAGGGTGAGCAATCTATAGTGACCAACTGTACTATAAATTCTATCACATGTAAAACAGCTCAAAAAGACTTCCCACATATATTTACTGAGCTTCAGCATTAAGAATTAGGTGAAAGAAATGTCACAGATACTGAAAAGTTTGATGTTAATAATTCAATCCCAACAAATCTCTTGCTTATAAATAACTGAAATGCCTGCAAGTAAACTGAAGCAATAATTGTGATC
This sequence comes from Onchidella celtica, assembly GCA_963931925.1. NCBI lineage: Eukaryota > Metazoa > Mollusca > Gastropoda > Systellommatophora > Onchidiidae > Onchidella > Onchidella celtica. The sequence continues at coordinate 73,472,041 of OZ007567.1, read as the reverse complement.
TTTCATAATGTGTAGAAATTCTATTGTCTTAACAGTTGCCTTGTCATTGTATTGGTTTGCTAAATGAGTTGGATCTAGGTGACAAAGTGTTTTCTGAATCAAATTTGTAATGAAAGACAGAAGTATTTTTCATTTGCATTACAATTTCATTACAATTCGTTCAAACAAGATAATTCTCAAGGCAACTGCATCTTCTTCAGGAATGAGGATATACATCGTTTTTATTGATGACAATAGTTGCGTAAAACTGAAATGTTTTTATTAATTTCAATGTACCTGTGCAAACTTAAATCGGCACAATACTTTTTTATTAATAACTCTGCAAACTCACATTCTTCTTTCATCCCAACCTCCCGGCATCGTCGTAATCTGCAGGCCTGACACTTGCGCCGCATCCACATGTCCATCTCACAGTTTCCGCCATACTTGCACACGTAAGAGGCGGTCTTTGTGATGCTGCGGCGGAAAAATCCTGAAAAATAAAATTGATTCAAATACATTTTATCCCAGACTAAATCTGTTGAAATTTCTTTCTTCACATGAATATGTCTGCTTTAAGTCTAGAATAACTTGTGGCACAAATGAATTTAAGATCAAAAATGGGTCCACCTTCAATGATCAGAAAAATTTCCTGAACTTATTGATGAAAAGCCTCAATGCCAACCGTTAAAGGCCTACACAAAGGCCAAATCATATTAGATTCGACAACAAACAAAATAGTGTTTACCAAGGAAAAAAGACATTAAAAATCCGGAAATTAGGAAATTTCCTGAGAATTCCCATCCCTGTGCTCAGGACTTTGAATTTTTGCTGGAACATTTTAAAAAATTTAACTTGAGTCTTGCAGTGATAATCTCCAGCTTTAACTTGCGGAAGAAACTTTGAATAATAAGTAATTTCTGTGTTCCAGTAACATAAAATAAATAAATTTCAACAAACGTCTCAGGACACACAACACAGTCTCTGTGCAGTTTGCATTTTTTACTGCCAAGTTCCCCTCACCTTACTGCCCTATACATGTATTAGGGTTGAAATGAAGTATAATGCATTCGTTTTGTTTTTAATTATTTTCGTTCCTTTACAAACTCTCACTTTCTCATAATGTGACGGTACCCAAAGGTCATAGCTTGCGTTTGTAACAAAATGCAATGTATACCATTTTCATACAGAGGCACTTCCTGTTTTGCAGCTTCACAATCTGTAAGTGTGTCGAGCCAATCTAATGTAATTTCAGCTTAATCACAGTGCAACAAATGTTACCCAGCGGCATTGTGTATGTTTATTTTATTTCTATCACCTTTTACTGCTGCATTATTATAAATTAATGTATAACAAAGCACTGGCTCAACATTACAGTGGTAAAATGGTTTTCCACATTTCCAATATCTAGGAATATTTTTGCCGCCAAGCAAAATAGTGTATCTATGAAGAATATTTCTGAAAAAGTTCATATGTAAAATAACATTTAGGAACTTTCTTATGCTGGATTTTTAGCAAATGTTTACACTGTCTCCCAGTGTAAAAAATAAATAAAGTTTACGACCCACAATGACAAATGTCCTCAATGAGGCCTTGATGCTTTCAAACTTTTCAGTGACATTTTGCATGGGGTAATTTTTTTTTGTTTCAATAGATACTTAGCCCATTTTCAAATTTTATCTAATCCTACAACTTTGTTGCTATGACTGAAATGCATAAGTACACCCCCATCCCCACATTTAGGTACCCTTTTTCACATGCTGGGGGGTTAAATGCAGCCTCTTACTTCTTGACAGAATCAAGTTTTGAAAATTTGTTGAAAAAAAAAAAAAACTATTACCAAAATGGAAAAGCATACACTAACGTCCCCTCAATGATGACATACACCCCAAGACCCACTATACCAAGACGGTGCAATCGATCGTTAAATACAAAGGCGAAGAGTTCCGCCGCGTGCGTTGTCTGCTAGACTGACCCAGCGCGTATGGTGTGCCCAGTCATGGCTCGGTTAACAAAGATTTAATGGTGGCATGAAGTAAACAGTTATATTTTCTTTATGTCCCATTGGATGAGATGAGGTTAATAGACTACCAAGAACTGTACAATAGAGCATCTATTCAAATAATTAATTTAATGATTAAAGCAAATAAATTAGTATAAACTGGAAATTTTGAATGGAGTTCCTACATACATAAAACCAAAGGGGAACTGTACAGGTACATCTAATCTTATGAAAAAGTGTAGGGATAACCAGGGTAGCAGAACAAGAGGAATGAAGTAGGAAAAGAGACCAGATGGGCCATTATTTAAATGATTAAAGCAAATAAATGGGTATAAAACTCAAACTTTGAATGAAGTTCTCACATACATCAGACCAGATAGGAAATTTACATCTTCTAATTGATGAAAAAGCGTAGAGATAACCAGGGTAGCAGAAAAGGGGTAATGAAGTAGGAAAAGTGACCAGATGGGCGATTAAAAAAATCAACAAAAACTCAACAAAAATCCAGCCGCAGTTATCTGATGATAATGAACGTTCAAAAAGTGTTACTCATGTTGCAGCTTCTTCAGTTTTCCAACTTTCTTTCCTGAAATTTTCTGTTTTGAGGCACTATTTCTGATTGAATTTCTATTGCTTGAAGATTAATAAGGAAAAAGGAAAGAAAGCAACAAATAAACAAACAACAACAAAACACTTCCTTTAATAGAAATTCGGGATGATCAAGTGGAAAAGTTCATTCACATAATTATTGCTTGTACGTATGGGATTCCTTAGCTTTGAGAAAGTTTATCAGTATTTGATCCATGACGTTTTACGGCTTCCTCAAACAAACAAAAGTACATGTATACCGAAAGTTGAATTAGCAATTAGACTTTTAAGCCCCTACCTCTTCACAAACACAAACACACAACTGATGATCTCCATAGCATACATGCATAGTCCAACACAACAATATTGGGACTGTATGAGGAGTGCAAAGGTGTATGTCTGAAGTCCAAGTTACTATAATTGACAAACTTCAAGTCGGCAAATTGCCTTGCAAAGTGTTAATTTTGATTCTTCACAAAGGAGCACTGGTCTCCTCGATTAACACATACCGGTACGACGAACCGCGTGCCTGTGTTTACGATTGTAGGCGCCGGACTATTTTTAGAAACTCCTGGCCAGCGGACGGAAGTGCTTGAATTGCACCGTCTTGGTATAGTGAGTCTTGGATACACCCACACCTCCTCCCCACCCCACCCATGTATGCTTTATCATACATCGAGGGTCAACCAGACCCCATGCTTCTGGACAGAATTATATTTTTGAAAATCATGGGGGGGGGGGGCAAATCTGTTGACACAGCTGATGGAAGGACAACTCACCCTTACAGCCTTCACAACTGAGAGCATTGTAGTGGTAACCCGATGCCCGGTCGCCACAGATCCGACACAGCTCCTCTTCAATACTTTTACCCTCCACGCCGTTGCCCTTCTTCCGCTTGGGGTCCGAGGCGCCCCCTGCCTCTCCACCAGTATCCAAGGGGTGGTATGCACTGCCGCCCTGGCCAGGAACAAAACTCATCCGATCCGCTAGAGTCAATTGGTACTGACTGCTGTCTGGGGGCATCTCACCCTCTGGGAGAACTGCAGTGACAAAAAAGACAAGTCACAGGTAAGAACTGGAAGTAACCACATCATCATTTTCTTTGTAATTGGGGAAAATGCAGCATACAGAACATACAGGTAGTCTTAGTGGCAATCCATGTAGTACTTATCCTCGATTTTGGGCCCAGGGCCACTAAAATGTCCATCACAAGGGCTTGATATAAAAATAGAGAGAGACAGACACACAGATTACTTCTTCCCCCCAAGCATGTACGGTACACTTTTCATATGCTGGGGGTCAACACCCCCCCCCCCCTTAGCACACGTACTTTATGGATGGCCCCCTCAACACAATGAAAAGAGTACGAGTTCATTAAGATAAATATACACCCACATGATGATATTCATTAAAGCCAGGAGGAAAAGAGGCAGAACATCCAACAAAAATATAAAAGCACAAGACAGAACACAGAGAGAACCAAATCAATAGCATTCACTTCACTAAACACCAGTTTGATTGTATGGCTCCCTGTGGATGTGCTGGATAATGAGAATGAAGTGAGCAGTTAGTAATGGAAAGAATCAGCAAGTGCACTGTCTGAGAGGAGCAGCAGCCACCCATGGCCATTTCATTCATATGATCTTAACAGCCCACTAAGTCAAGAATCCAAACTAGCTGACTGATTCATCATGAACTAGACCAGGTACTGTCTCAAGAACCTGCTGCCAAGCCTCATCACACACATAAATTACAAAATATTCTAAACACCACAGAATTTCTTATGGGAGGCTTTGCTACATGCAACTTTTTCTTTTTGCCAAATGTTGACATAAATTACAAATGAAATAGTTGCATGGCCTGTGTGGAGAGAGAGAGAAAGAGACACAGTGATAGGGAGAGAGAAAGACAGGGGGGTGAGAGAGGTAAAGACAGAGGTGAGAGGGAGAGAGATGGGCGGGCAACACTGCACAAACAGACAAGACATAAATTAGAAGTAAAGTAGTTGCACAGTCTGGAGAGAGAGAGAGAGAGAGAGAGAGAGAGAGAGAGAGAGAGAGAGAGAGAGAGAGAGAGAGAGAGAGAGAGAGAGAGAGACACGGGCAAGTAGGAATGCATAGACAGACGCCAGGCCACCAACTGCACAATTCAAATCCCATTCTCAGTGCCTTTGCTCAAATCTCATCCATTGTTAACCAAAATGCCATGTTATTTCACCAGTTTCAGGGCATGGAGTCATAAAATAATATAAAAACAACAACAAATAAAAAAGACAGGCTGTATAATGCCAGCTCTCCATAAGGGTGAAGAGGCCAGTAATAATTAATGTAAGCCTGGTCAATTCTTGAACAAAGATCCTGCCAATAATGACAAATGGGGGATTTCTGCTGGGCAGTCAGACCAGTGGAAAAATCAATCTTCCTCCCTCTCTTCTCTCCCTCCTCCGCCTCTCTTTCACGCACACCCCCCCCCCCTCCCTCTTTTTCTCTAACTCTTCCTCACACACACTCACCGCTTCTCTCCCCAGTCTCTCCTTTTATCCCTTTTCTCTCTCTCTCTCTCTCTCTCTGCCTCTTCCTCCCTCGCCCCCCCCCAATTCTCTCCCCACTTGTGTATGCTTGCATCCATGCATGTTTACAACTAGCCTAGTTGGCATGTTTATAGATTACCAAAAATAGAATCACAAGAGCTGGAAATTGAGAAGAAAGATGAAGCTGTCGCCAATTGCACAACAAGGGTGTTGACCTCGCCACTGGCCTAAAATCTTCATTAAGGCCAATCATTTCTCAGCTGTCATAATAATAATGCCATGTCTAGGAATAACGCAATGCTCTTCAAGATACGACATCTCAAGAGGTTTCATTATTCTGAACAATAGGCGGTGACAAGCTGATAACCTTTTTTCACTGCCTTGTCTGAGGCTTCCTATGCCAAGTCAGTGTTGATACTATGGTAAAATGCCAACGCCTTGCCCCTTAATAAGCAAGATTCATTTAGCTCCCTCAGGTACTGGCCAACTAAAATTTAAAAATACCAATGTGGAAAAATGTAAGCGAGCACGTAAAAATTCACAGTGTTAAATGTGAGTTTTTTAATAAATCAACTGCAAAGGTTTCCTAAAGGACCACAGTAGTATACATTTTAAATCTGCAATTTCCAGGACTGTAATGGGCTGGTGTTGATTCATACTGGTTTTAAATAGCCCTCCCTATCCCTAACAAAACGAATAATAATTTTTAAAAAACGTGATTTTAAAATAAAATAATATCAAAATGTCATTTTCACAAAATATGACCGGCAAAGAAAACAGGTGGAGAAAAAATATGGCCGTTTCAGGGGCCACATAATCACATACATCATACGTGTGTTGAGTTCAGATCCAACCAATTTGCTCTGATCTCTTTTTTTCTAGCTGGCAGATATCAGAGACTTGACATTTTTGTATCTCAATTATAATCCGTATCATCCCGCACCGCGGGCTGGGAAAAAGTTCATTGATTGCCACATCGGCGGCGTCATGAAAAACTGCTGTAACTCCAGATTTTCAAGAAAAAAAATATATTTTTTTTTATAAAATTCATAATACATTTTGGTTCTTTCAAACATACGAGCGTGCTGATTTTAGTTTCGGACATGCCCTTTTTTGTCGTCACTGCCAACTGGTTGCTGAGAATAAGATTCACGTACAAAATCTCTTAGAACTCTGAGGCCGGAAGCGCACTGCGTCAAGTTCGTTTTGCGTCGGTTTTGACTCAGACGGGGTCTCTCTCTCTCTCTCTCTTTCTCCTCTCTCTCTGTGAAAAACAAGACTTGGGTCCCGTGTAACTCCATAGTCCACAAAGCCGAGGCAAAACGACTCGGTGCGCTATGGGCCCAAAAGGCGCAAAAAAACAATCTACGACAATATTATATAGGATGCCTTCGACGTAATTACTGACTCCTCGTCAAGATCACAATCTCTACAAATCTCTATAAAAGTTACTTTGATTGCGGCACAAGGCAAAGACATTCGGGTCTAAGTGATGAGAATCCGATTCACATACCAAATTCACCTATCAAAACTCTTTAAAACACACAAAAAGCAACGTCCGACAATGTCATAAGGGATGCCATCGACGTAATCACTTAACACTCGTCGAGATCACAGTCTCTATAAATCATTAAGTAACTCTGATTAGGCAGCACATGGCAAAGACGTTGGGTCTAAGGGCTGGGAATCAGATTCAAATACAAAAATCACTTAGCACAACCCCTCAAACAGCGCAGAAAAGAACCCACGACAGTGTTACTAGGGACGCCATCGACGTAATCATGGAACACCCGCCAAGATCCCAGTCTCTACATTATAATCAGAAGTTACTTTGATCAGGCAGCACAAGAAAGAGACATCGGGTTTGAATGCGTCAGACAACAACTAAGACGCGTCAATAATATCTGGGGCATTTTGGATTAAGGAAGTCGGCAAACCTTTTTTGTTTTTTGCTTTTTCTGGCTTAAATCTCGAATGCTCAGCTGGGACATCTCATCACGTGTCCAATGTTTTATACTTGGTTCACAATTTTATTTATACTAATATGAACAATTTCCCCAATGAATATTTTTTTTTTTTCACGTTCATTTTTTTTTTAACCATATTAGATCAATATTGTCAGTTACAAAGATGGTTAGCATGGAAATGTACATGTACGTCGAGGCAATTTCAATTCTGAAACAGTATTGTTCCATCAGTTACAGCTTTTGTTTCTCCGTTACTAGCTTTTAAAATACAGCTCAATTAGCCTGGCTTAGAATCATATTTACTATTCAAAATAACTGAAATAAGTGGATCTCAATATAAACTGAGATCTGAGATAATCTAGCTTTCATAGCGCCAGTGGTCAACGGATTAAGCTAGCAAGACAAGCCAAACTTTCAGGCATATGGTGAACACAAAGTCCAGTCTGTTTTTGCGAACATCAACGTAACTAACCCGATTTCTACCCTTTGACACACATACTGTGGCACTACACGAACACGATACTTTGGATAATTCACAAAAGGTGCATCTTTTGTATCCTGTAGAACAGAATTCGCATGGCAAGCCTGGCGTAAGCACATCAATAGATGGGTTTAGGTCTCTATTTTAGGAGGTTTCGCTGCCTTTGGCATTTACACCTCACTTTTCTTGTCCTTGTTTCTGTGTGTTTTTGTGGTAGGGATTTATTTTTAGAATTTTGCCCGGGCAGCGGCCGCGTTTGGCCTGCTCTTCTCGACTTCCAACTGTCAAGGTATCTTTAACGTGCGCAACGTGCACACGAGCCCTCCGAGTTTTTCGTCCTCATCCGAGAAGATTAGGTGCAAAGTGCGCCCGCATCACAACTGGCAATTTCCCACGGAAAAAAGAAAACTCAAACCATTCTGGGTACAAAAAAAAAAAAAAAAAGCCAGCGGGTTTTCAGCCTAATCAGATTTTCTCTTTCCCCACTAAACAGAGACTTAGCATTTTCATTGTGTAAGAAAGTAATTTAATGTGAGCCATCAATGCGTAAAAGGCCTCTCTCTGGCCCTATCCTGGTATGAAACTTTCCACACGTGCATGATTTTGTGGCATTCGTGCATGTTTGGGCTCATGTCAAAGCATCCAATTTCTATGTTTATCCTGCAAGGGATCATCTTGCCATCGCAATGCAAATAATGTAAACTAGTTAGTCTTATATATGGATATATGGGTGGGCGATAATATGAACAAAATTATGGATGGATGGATGGATGGATGGCTATCTGGCTGGCTGGCTGGGTGGATGAGTGGATGGATGGATGGATGGATGGATGGATGGATGGATGGATGGATGGATGTGTCTGTGGTATGTTAACAAAGATTCTGAAACTATAATGTGACACGACATTACGAAAGGGGTATCAAAACATTATCTGAGTGACGTCATGGCAATTTTTTTGTTCCTTACAAACATTAACGATCCCACCTTCTGAAGATACTTGGCCCCATTTTGAATGATGGCGAAGAGAGGGAGAGAGACAGGCAGACAAACAGATCGACACGTGCACACAGAGATGGACAGAACGAGAAATGGAAAGTGTTTTTTATTGCAGGGAAATAGCCTTGAAAGGCACGATAATAATATGGCCCTCCCTCCCTCTCTCTCTCTGTGTGTGTTTGTGTGTGTGTGTGTGTGTGTGTCTCTCTCTCTCTCTCTCTCTCTCTACACGAGTTAAAATGCAAGTTACTCTACTATACCACCCAGCATACTAAGAAAATGATTTCTTTGCTCAGGTCTCCTTTCCCCCGATGTTGAAATGGCATCATGATGTACTGAGATAACAAATGCAACAAGTATTCCGCAATCTGAAAGAATGCGACTAAAGTGGAAACTTCACCTGTTCAGGTAGACAGACATGACAAGAGAGCAGAAATGACACTACAGTTGTGCTGTAACGTACAGCGTGTAAAACCAGTGTTGTTCATTATGAAACCTGTTAAGTTTTTGCACCAACATCTGTGTCAAAACTGAAGAAATTTTATCGACGTTTGTCACTGACTTTATGTGAACAGTAATTACCTTTTTGTGAGCGGCAAGAGCAGTTTGTCACGCAATAATGATTACTCTCTTGCACAATTCATTGTCACACGGCAGACCTCAAAACAAACCTTACTTTCAAATGTGAGCAAATACTTAACATCTTCCCGTAATGGAGCTGGGGAGTGGACACGTAAGCTCCTAAAACGTCGTGACTATGTGACCAAAAATTATGAGACTTTGTGTACTACCTCAATTTTTGACGACATATTACTTGGACACATCCACTTTGGACAAAATTAAGTCTTTCGTATTATTTATTTACGTCTGTTTTGAGCCCCATTTTTGTTTGAGTGGAATCGAAAAGTGTCACCGGAAGTTTGGTTCTTCGCATTTTCGTCACACGATGCTGGTAGGTTTACCAAATCTGTGTGTTCTCCGAATCAACAGGCCAATTACATGTATTTTGTAAATAAAAAGACTAGAGGAAAGGCTTGCTTTAAAGCTGCATTGATTAGAAATTTTTTTTGAGACCGTTGAAACAATATTCCCAGCGCTTTTGACGACTCCTACGTACGGACGTAATGCCACCACAGCCAGTTTTTTTTCATCACAGGTGCTAGTGCCCCGACATGCTACGTGCACTCTGCCCTAACGCTGGGGCCTACTTTATTACGTCACTTCAACAGACGAATCGTTTCACCTGATAATGTCTGCCAACTATGCTGTGCACGGCGAAACAGGTAGCAGTGGCCTTTTGATAAGGACATCATGGAAAAATTACACCGCCAGGATCGAATCGGCGAGGATACAGCTATTAGATTACTTGTCTGGACGCCTATCAATGCGCTGGATGCATGTGTAGTGCAAGATACGACAGGAGTTCCATTTGAGTCACAGTATAAGCATAATTATTGTAATTGAAGCAATGCACGCAAGAGATAGAACAAAATGTGGGAATAAATAAGTCAAAATTTACGGGTTTATCCTTAAGGCCTTGGTCATGACCCGTTGACATCATCATATCATCGCCCTCTTGACATCACAAGCCTCTAACTGGCTCTTACGCCTCAAGGCAATGTAGGAATTAGTGGGTTCCACCCTTCCAACAAACTTCCAGGCCACCAAAGATGAGCTAGCTACCTCACATCAAAGTTATCGTAACCAAAAGGCTGCAGTGTTTATTCTTTCCAACCATCTGCCCACAAAAGAATTTTCATTTTTTCTCCGAGTCTCTGACAGTTAATAATTCACAAACGCATGCTATTTTCAGTTATTCGCCCCCCCCCCCAACTACTCTACCAATAAAAGCATGCCTCGCGCGAATAAATCCCTCACCCCTGATCCCACATTTCTACTCTCAGGCCAGCAGCTCGCTGAATCAACTTGTATTTTGACATTTTCTCGCCATGACTATTGAGAATAATAACCAGCTACTACAAGCGGGTTTGCTCGCATTACCCGCTGACCTACATTTTGAGGGATGACAGAGGAGAGGGGAGGGTAGCAGGGAAAGAAAAAAAAAACACCTTAAAACAGGCAACCCGCGGAAATGGGGTCAGCAGCACGCAAGCCTTTCTGGGTCAATGTGCCTTTCCATTATTTTGTCGGCAAAAGATCTCATGATCAGACGTTTTCTTGTTGTTTGGCCCCGTTGTTTTCAGCATTTCATTTCAAAGCGATAACGATCTGACCTCCGCTGGTCTGGGCCAGGTACAGGGCAGCGAGCGAGCTATCTTCTCCGTGCCACTTTTGTCCCTCCTCTGTCTCCAAGATAAGACCGGAGACCTTGCATAACAAGGGGCTTTTGCCATATTTGTATGCGACATTTTGCCAAATATGAGGGTTTTGTTATGAAAGCGGTTCTCTCGCTCCTAATTTTATTACATGTACGTGTAAGTGTCATTCCAATCGGCTACAAACCTTTCCAGATAATTATGTGTTTGTGGTGGTATGGGTTTTGGCCCTGATTTTACACAACTCTTCAAATTTTCAATCATTTTCTCGAAGGGGCAAAAACACACATACAACAATATGGAAAACACCCGACGATAAGGTCTCTGATAAGATTACAGTAACGCTGCATAAACTGCCCCCCCCCCCATTCCCAACCCTATGCTATTGGTTTCTGTCCATAATTATAAACAACAAGACATCAAAGACAAAACTTCAACTAATCAGGCTAACACTTCCGTTCTCCCTCTATGGCGTCACAGAATCTGGAAGTGAAAGCTTTTCACGTCAACCCTTTCTAGAATTATGGACCCTTCGGGGGGGGGGGGGGGGCTACCGGCTGTGACGTGATGCCTGCATACGGCCCTTAACTAAAGCTGTTGTTCCACTAGAGAAGATGGAAGAAAACAAGATCTGTTGAAAGGGAGGACAGTTCAATAAGAAACTAGGGCCTCGGTACGATCAGATGATATGACGATGACCTAGTTAAGCAAGCTATCGACGTCTCGGCTATGGATTAGAATTTCAAAGGTTTGTTTTCCGAGCAACCCCGGGCAGTTTTTTTTTTTTTGTCGCAAAACAAATTCACTGCCAAAAAAACAACAAGAAAAGTTTGCATATTTCATGATGATTCTATCGACAGGGCAGCTCAACACTTGCGCAATGGACGATAATTATCTTTTTGCAGCCGCCGTGAGATTGGTGGCTTTGGGAGTTGCAATTCAATGACGGATGCACCAGAGTACCCGGGTTACAATGCTGGAAAGTGTTGAAAGAGGGAAAGTACAGACACTGGCACGAGGGGGGGGGGGTGAAGAGAAAAGAGAGAAGGGGTAAAGAGAAAGACAAGGAGGTAGAGAGAAAAGAGGGTAAGGACAGAGAAGGGGGTAGAGAGAAAGAAGGGAGTAGAGAGAGAACGAGACAGGGAAAGAGAGAAAGACGCTGAGGGGGGGAAGAGAAAGAGAGAAAGAGGTAGAGGAGCGAAAGACAGAGAGAGGGGGCTACGATTCGGGGCAGGCGGGAAAGGGAGGGAGACAGCTAGATAGAATGAACCAATTTTACAATAAAGTCTCCTTCAAAGCAAAGTCGACAGCATCAATTACATAGTCGGAACGGACAAACAAACAAACAAAAAAAAAAACCCAGTTATTACAAAGAAAAGAAAAGCTGCGCCCGTACGTCACGTCATCCTGTCAATCGAAAGCCAGTTCACCAGTACTATCAAATTCGTCAATTTGGTCGCGACGATAATGCAATTGGTTTTTGATATCTGACAAGAGAGCAGTAAAATAGAATTCTTCAAGTATCATCTTGATAGACGACAAAAGTACACGCTACAACATAATGGTAACAATACGAACTAACATGTCACTGTTTAACAGCATGCTCTCTCTCTCTCTCTCTCTTCTCTGTCTCTCTCTCTCTCTCTCCTGATGAACAAAAAAATACTGAGATACCAGGACTGGTAGATACACAGAGAAAATCCATAAAGGTTTGCTTCTTTTGCGTGATATCTGATAAAAAAAAACAACAACAACAGCAATAAGAAACGTCATCAATCAGCGACTCCCTAGACAACAGCTCTCACATTGCTATGCGTCGGTTTTCGCCAAAGAACGCGCTTGTAAAGGATCAAACATTCCTGTTTACTCTAAATATTATGCTTGACATTATTCACTATTTCAGATCCTTCCTTTGGCATGTGTTACACGTCATGAATTATGCATGCGTGAATACGTCATAAACTGTATTTAAAGTCGTACAAGCGTGACTTTCCCGAGCGCACTAAAGAATCCCACCCTTACTTGATGTTTATGGAGGTAGTTGACAGAAATGATGTACATGCCATGCATTACAAAGACACGTAAAACTTATTATGCATTTCACACGCGCGTTCGAGCTTGAGTTTGGAGAAAGCATGTTGACGCGATAACTGCCATATTGTGCTAGAAAGAAGCAAGACAGATAGACAGAATAATTTATAACAGAATGATAGGACAGAAGGCGACCCTACAAGTGCCCATTAACCGCCCGCTTTCACGCGTGTCACTTTGCGATGATAAAAGTGTTATGACTGTGCGAAGTTGGTTAGCAAAGCCCACGCATTTCTTGTATTCGAACTGACATAATTTTGATTCGTGGTCCCTGTCTTGAGAGCTACGCATAATATTAACATTATCATATTGGCGAAGGGGTCTTCAACAGGGCTAGAATGCAGGTTCTGGGTATGACGCGACCAAAACAACAAATTTGCTTACAAAATACCGATTCGCTAGTTCGGGGAAATAACTAATGAAACTTTGGCCTACATTCCCCCAAAACGAGTCTTAACACCGTAATTTACCCTGGTGCGCACGGATTATTCAGGAGTTCAGAAACCGCTATTTTTGATCTAACCAGCATGGCTGGGGTGTAAATTCAGCCCAATGGTTTGCTTACAACTGACAGACAAAGCAAATACTTGCACTGGTGTGAGACAAGCACTTATTCGCGTGATAAATAGTAGGCGCGACTCGCTTACCCACCGCAAACACCGTCAACTATCGTTCTCCGAGCGTGTACCTGGAATTGAGGACAAAAACATCTCGATAACAGCCGTGAAAATGCCACTCCCGTCTAGCTCCTGCGAGCGGGTGTTGGATGCAAGTAATTTTCTTTTTCCAGGAAAGACAAATCAATGAAAACGCATTATGATTCAAACTAATCCGTCCCTCGGAAAAATGAAGCAAGGTTGGGTAATTGCCTGATAAAGATCATATTTAACAATATAGCTGATAACTGAAATTTAATATATTATATGCATTCAGCGAAGGCAAATTGACTTGCAAAGTATTTTACAAAATAATTTTTATGCCAATTTTAGTCAAAGACAGAAGGTTTTCTAGAAAAACGATTTATTTTTTTTCTTTTTACTGGGGAATGTATAATTGTGCATTTCATTGTGTATTATACTTTGACAAAGGTGGAGATAGTGATTATGGGTGGACGTGGGGCGCTCTAATTATGTAGGAATGAAAGATAAGCGAAAAAGCACTTAAATTTCATAAAGACTACCTTGGGACAAAACAATCAACACCGGCAGTGGAAAAGTACATCAAATTAAATGTGAGTGCAATCATCATTAACAACTACATTATTACATCTCCGAGTTCACATACAGTTTGAGGGCGACCCTTTCCTTTGAAAATGAAGAGGACTAGTTTTATTGATGGAGGTACGTGTGTTAATACAGATAATTGAGACAGAACAAAGGTAAGACAATACCCACGGCTTCCTCTGTCCACAGCAAATGCAAACAAACGTTATCTGTAAACTGTCTGCCGTCAATACAAAACGAGCGCATGCCGTCCTGTGTAATTTACTTTGTCTGCACAATGAATGTTTAATCTTAACTATCGGGTGTTGACTGGCTTTGGTTATACAGGTACAAGGTAAACAAGTTTCGAATAACGAAGATAAATATAACAGAATCAATAACACGAAACGAAAGCTAAATATAACAGAATCAATAACATCAAACGAAAGCTAAATTAGACGCCCTAGCCTTTTTTTTTTTTAAATAGGATTTCCTGAATTCAGAACCTATTTCTTTTGCTAAATAGGATTTTCTGTCATAGCAAAATATTTCTATTGCTATATTGGAGTTCCTGAACTAGCAAATGTTTCTTCTATAACAGAACTTCTTGAATTAGCAACATATTTCGTTTGTTACATAGGATTTCCTGAATTAGCAAACATTTTTTTTTTTCAAAGGATTTCCTGAATTAGCAAAATGTGAACAGAATGGAAAGAGACAGATTGATAGATAGACAGACGGGTAGAAATCAAGACGAGGCTTGTGATACAATTTTGCGTGTGAGTGCGTGTGTCTGAGTGTGTGAGTGAGAGAGAGAGAGAGAGAGTTTTTATCAAAAGTTTTATTTTTTTCTTCACGCAACTATTATTTCTTAAAGTCTTCATTATGGAAATCTATCGATTTGAAATGTTGTTGCTATTGTCATAGTTACTGCTACACACACACTACAATGGCCTCCTCTACAATAATAATGTCTAGCATTCTGAACTTCGTGTTTAGCCTTGGGTCGAGGCTTCCTCTGACCATGTCGCAACGCTCTTGATATTGTGAGAGTGGCGGAGACCAAGTCTGCTGACAATGAAGCGCCAGGGGAGGGATTGCGATGACGCAAATACATGAAAACGCCAAACCCTGGGCGGACGCTGGGCTTAATTCACGGGCCGATTCTGTGAGATCTCTTTTCTACCTGAGACAGCTAGCTATTTTCTTTGCGGGAAACTGTGTGTGTTCTTTCTGTTCCTTTGATGTATATCAATACGGCTGTCGGGCAATATGTCTGTTTAAGATATACGATTTTTTTGTTTTGTTTTGTTTTGACGAATATCAATTAAGAGGAAAAAATTAAGACAGAGGAGGAGTATGCTCTTACACGAAGCGTCACCATACCTTAATTTACCTCAATTTAATGAGAGAGACGACCACAAAAGAAAACTTGAAGCTTTATCGTCTGCAATCGAAATTAAAGAGGTGTTTTTGTTGGTGTGGTTGTTTATTGTGGTCAGAGAGAGAGAGAGAGAGAGTAAAAGAGGGGGGAGAGAGACGGGGAAAGGGAGAAGGACAGGAGGGAGGGAAAGGGAGAGAGAAGGAGGAAGGGAACAGGAGAGAGACAAACGCTATTGACAGTATTCTGATAATATACACTGTATTAATAATAGGCAGAAAACACAGGTACAAATGTCACCACTGCACACGACCTACTTGTGGACACGCAGCAGTTGACGACTTGCTCACCTTCAAGTGGCAAAGAGGGGGAAAGCGATTGCAGTGAGTTTTGCGCTTCATGCTTCGCGTTTAAATCCTGCGGCCGAGAAGAGGTAATCTGTCTTGAGTTTGAGTGTGGACAAAGAGCATGTCGATACGACAAGGCCACGGTCACATTGTGCTAGGAAAAGGTAAGAATATATAACAGATCGATAGGAGGGGAGGAGACCCTACCCAAAAGCGCCCACCAACTACCCGCGGCTGCGAAGAAAAGGGGAGGCGGGGGGGGGGGGGAGAAAGCGTAAAATAAGCTGGGGCGGGGGGGGGGCATAAGCTGGTCGATTATGAGACATAAATCATGTCATTATGACACTCATGACAGATGTTACCCATAATCTCTTTTTCCACCCCCACCCCATTTAAAAAAAAAAAAAACGCTATTAAAAGGTAAATCTAATAACTTTTCAGTTGAAAATAATATGACAACCATTTCCCTGTTTATCTTGGAAAGCAACAATATAAAATAAATAATATAACAAATACACCTTTCTTTCCCAAATGCTAACAGTGCATAATTTAAAGAGAAAGTATGTAATTGATTTCCATTTCTTCTTCCCCCCACATCTCAAAAAGGTTTACATTCCTATTGTGGAGACGTTGGGTGGAGTTGTGATGTTTGTAGAAGATTAACTATAGCTCTAGTTGGTAAAAGGGCAGAAAAATGTGAAGATGGAAAAACCAACACGTGATTGACACATCAATATAAATAGATCCTCTATTAACATAAATATGCATGAATATGCAGGCTGTTAACGAATTTATTGTCAAAGTTTACCATCTCTCAAGTATTTTTCCTCCAAAACTCGACCGAAATTCAAGATCGGGCTTTTGCTGCCCAGGCCTGCTTTTTATACAAGACATCCCCGATGACCCTTCTTCTCAACTGTGTATGGTTGGATAGGTCACGGGTAAACAGTACAAAAATGTTCAGAACAAGCAAGCGAGAGGAAGTGCAAAAACCAACACCATCTTAATACGTCAAAGGATTGGACACTGCACAGGTGATCGTGACATTTACAAACCCTGAACGCATCCAAAATTGCCGTGAAAGGTTAACTAGTGCAAGCAGGGATTAGTAACTAACACGATCGTGCAATTGTTGCAATAATAATACATAATGTACTTTCACAGCATTCGTGAAAAGATAAAAATTGCCCTATAGGTCTAGTAGCAGCTTTATGTTTTATGACAGCAATATCAGGGCTGACACGAATAACTAGCCCAGTAACACGGGCATTTACAGTGCATATCGCTGGGGATTTATGATAATAGTTGCAGTAAAATAAGTAAAATTTGCTCGTGGATGACAGTCAATCCAAACAGAAGGCCACGAGGTTGGCAGCTGTGTTTACCCATGTCAGAAACAGAAACAACTTTGATATTTACGATCATTACTGCCATTTGTCAACACTTGCCTTCTTCAAGCTGGCAACAGTTGGCGTTGAGTCGACAATGTTACAGCACATATAGTAATAACTACTGCAGCAGCCAACTACTACAGCCATAATAACAACAGTTGAACGGCGCTCTGGTGGCAAGGTGTCGTCACGACATTTAGTTTCAACAGAGAGTTCGTATTTATAGATAGATCTCACTTCCGCCAAGTCGCCAAACTAGGCCGATGCGGTAAACAAGAATTGAAAGAGACCGCCTTCACCAAAGACAGTGTGCGTATCAGTTTACTGAGGTTGGCTCATATTTTTTAGTTGATTGAAACTATTTAGAACCATTTGTAAGCTCTTACGCCCCGTGGAAATACATAAACGGATATTGTTTACCGCAGCGACCTACTTTCCGCTCCATGCTAACGGTGGTTTGCGGCGCCTCCCGTGTCTCCCAGTGCAAAAATTGTCCAATAGTGAAACCTCTCTATACATACATACTGGCTGGTTTCAGTAAGATACTATAACTCGACTGGCGCCGCGACTTCATTGAAATGGAATGTCGCGATGTTACCAACTAATTAGTCGGCTCATTAAAGACGGCTGGCGCGCGTCTCGGGCTTAAAAGTATGTGGCTTTGTAATAATATAACAATATCTGCTACAACAAAAGTGGTTGTAAGACCAGCAGCCGAGAATCCCATGAAAAGAGCCACCAGCTGTTGAGACGGAAACCAAGGTGATGACAACATCTGCAAGTGGTAACATGATTTATACGGAGGCAGTAACAATCGTGTTGGGGCGGGTCAATGTCAATTACCGCATCAAAGCTGCCGTGCTAGTGAACAAAACTGTATACGCTAATCTGGGTCAAAGTCATATTTTAGCATCAGTTTACAGAATGAAAAATGTGCTCCTTCTTTCTGACTGGGTTATAGATCTAGTTTTGTTATGTCCAATAGTTTCTTTACATCGTCACAAAATGGAAATGAACAAAGAACAAAGTGAGGTGTGGCGCGAAATGTTGTTGTTGTTTTTCATCTCTGTTAATTTGTTTTTAACGCATACGTTCTCTCTCTATTACTTTGATCACAACAGAAAGGGAACATTGGTGTTTCAGTGGAGTTCGATCGAATATACAGACGCGTTGCCATGTAACACGACGGGATAACGGTTGACGACCATAATAATATCCGAGATAAAAAATACCAAAACGGACCATTCCTTCTTTCACTATTATGTCCACAACTTGCGCGCGCATAAACAATGTCAGTACGGTACTCGCAGAGCTCTATGGTACTCGTCTTTTTCGTTCAGTTATGGAGGGCTGTGGCGCGAATTGTTTCATTGTTGACATGGATGATAGGCGGGCAAATCGACGGACGGAAATTGAACCATATCGGTATCATGTATCTCAGTGGCCACTTTGCGCCCTTGACGGTCTATTTTGGGTACACGTAAGTGTCGTTCTATATTTATGTTTCGTATTCACAGCTTTTAAATTTCACAATGAAATTAAATATTTTTATATAATTTTATCACTTTGGTAAAACTCTTTAAGAGTTGTTTTATACAGATCTGGAAAAAGATCTTTTTTTTTCTTAATGGGTTTAGAAGTTTTTTAATCAAGTTGTAGGTCTTAACCTCTCTCAGAAAGGACAGGATGCGTTGCGGGTCCACGTCAGAAATAATTCTTTCATGGATCCGCAGGCCATAGTGCCTTCTTCGGATATGCATGAAGTCAACACATTCAGTTAAACGACGTCGGATGACGACCATAATAATACAGTGCTCACGACCATAACGATGTAGTGCTCGGAAAAAGATAACAAGGCATACAGAGTATCAGAGGGCGGGGTGGGGGGGGGAGGGAGGGAGAGAGAGAGAGAGAGAGAGAGAGAGAAGGTGTAAGGCTGGCAAAGATACAATATACAATGCTGACCACGACAAAAAAAAATGCAGGGTAGTTGGATTACCCTGTAAGACACCAAAGATACCTGCTGCGCCACCAAGAGACACTATACACGTCAATCCAGACCATGCTCACTTTTCAACGTCATTATACAGAATAGAATGTGCTGTAGACCCATCTCTCTATCTCAGTTACAGTTTCGTACGCTATATATATATATACGGCTACAAGTGTCTTTTTGGGTCTTCAAAGAATGTAAATTGAACGAAGACGTGAAGCGTGAAGCGCGGAGCAAAAGCGAACTTTTCTTGGGCGCCTCTTGTAAATAAAATATTTTTTTTTTTTTTAATCTGTCAGAGGTATCATGGGACATTTTCATAATACGACAGATTTCCTTCCTAGATGTCGCATTTCTTTATCACATGCATGATTCTGTAACAGCAAATCAAAGCAAAAGTTACAAATAATTACACAAGACTTAGTTCATTTTTACTTTGTAGAGTGAGAAACCATGTATGGCTTGAGAGGAAGAAAGTTAGAAATTAGACGACTTCAGTTCATTTATACTATGTAAAGTGAGAAACCATATATGGCTTGAGATGGAAGAAAGTTAGAAATTAGACGACTTCAGTTCATTTAGAGTGAGAAACCATGTATGGCTTGAGATGGAAGAAAGTTAGAAATTAGACGACTTCAGTTCATTTTTACTTTGTAGAGTGAGAAATCACATGTATGGCTTGGGATGGAGCCAAAGTTAGAAATTAGACGACTTCAGTTCATTAAGAGTGAGAAACCATGTATGGCTTGAGATGGAAGAAAGTTAGAAATTAGACGACTTCAGTTCATTTTTACTATGGTGGAGTGTGAGAAATCACATGTATGGCTTGGGATGGGGCTAAAGTTGAAAATTACGCAAGACCTCAGTTCATTTGTATTGTGTAGTGTGAGAAACCATGTCGTATGGCTTGACACTGAAGAAAGTTAGAAAAAAGGAGGTAAACAACAATACAGCCGGTGGCACTCTTCCGCTTCAATACATCGGGCACAGTGTATAATTGTATCAATTGACATAGCTCAACAGGACCTCTTCCGCTTCAATACATCGGGCACAGTGTATAATTGTATCAATTGACATAGCTCAACAGGACCTCTTCCGCTTCAATACATCGGGCACAGTTATAATTGTATCAATTGACATAGCTCAACAGGACCTCCTCCGCTTCAATACATCGGGCACAGTGTATAATTGTATCAATTGACATAGCTCAACAGGACCTCTTCCGCTTCAATATATCGGGCACAGTGTATAATTGTATCAATTGACATAGCTCAACAGGACCTCTTCCGCTTCAATACATCGGGCACAGTGTATAATTGTATCAATTGACATAGCTCAACAGGACCTCCTCCGCTTCAATACATCGGGCACAGTGTATAATTGTATCAATTGACATAGCTCAACAGGACCTCTTCCGCTTCAATACATCGGGCACAGTGTATAATTGTATCAATTGACATAGGTCAACAGGACCTCTTCCGCCTTCAGATTTTAATGCAGGCGAAAATAGATGAACTGCATGCACTCACTGGGAGAACGAGACGACAGGAAGCGAACCGTGTTTTAGTGGCACTTAAATTGCATGACAACCGTGTTTCTGTTTGTTTGTTTTGTTGTTTATGTGTTGTGTTGTTGTTGTCCTTTGATTTACGCTGTCTGTCAGCAATGGTAACACTTCATTCTGACACTTGGCTAGGGAAGGGGGGAGAGACGGGCGGACGAACAGACAGAGTTTAAGTATGTTGTTGTTGTGGTTGTAGTTGTTGGTGTTGATGTTTTGCTGCTGTTAGTATAATCAAAATGCAGGATCAGTGGTGAGATTCTCTGTAGGTTTTACAGTACTCATATAGTTGCTTGAGTAACAAAACTGTGTCCAAGTCGCCCTCTAAGACAATCATCAACTTTAACCAGCAATAGTTACGGTCTTTACAGTAATATGTCAACATCTGTGCTGTTCAGGATGGCGAGAGTCTCAGCAATAATAACAAATTATAGTATACTGTGTAATGTATCACTGTGAATTGTGGGTATCACATTCGCACGTAACAATGACTTTTTGTTTTAACCTTAATTGCTCATATTTAATAACTCCACGACAAGAGGGAGACATTCCAGCTGGCAACCTTACAGAAATCCAACGCGTTGGAAAGACATCGTCCCTAAGTAGATCCGCTGATTACTACATCGCGCGGATGTCCGTCTGATGTAGGTAACCCGCCCCTAGGATAATTCTACCCAATCGAAGAGGTTAGAAATTACAAGAGGCCTAAGTGCCATTTGCACTTGGATCCCTTGCAGCTCTAATTCCCTTAAATAAATTGAGTGGGTTAGAATTACAAGGAATCTAAATATAAATGGCACTTAGACCGTGGCCTACTTCGTAACTACATGGCCAAACACAATGCCGATATGCGGGTAAGTGACGTCACGGGATGCGGCGGTACCGTCTCAAGGCTGCGCTCTCTAGGCCAAGGCTACAGTAAACAAAGTTTGAATACCGGCACTATAACAATGCTTGTGTGTTGACTGCTGTTTCTTGTCTTTGTGTGGATTTATTAGACTTATTGTTATTCTCAAGATTGGATATTTGTTGTGTCGGTCTCACGTCTTCTCACGTCTTGGAGACCGCACACACAGTGACACTGGCATATTTATGTGGTCAGTACCCTCTTAACAGTTAACCTTGTCTTTGTCTCCTCTCCACCTGTCTTAGGGTCGTTGTACATCGTGAGAAAGCAAGTTCGTTGTCCGTCTTTGTTCTTGTTTGACTATATATGTAGGATGCCTGGGAGTCCCGTCAGTCGGTGTAGTAGACGTGTACCTGTGCAATGCCTATCTGTACAGTGTTCATTTATATGTGAAATTATTTCTGTGTATAACGTATACCTGTACAGTGACAGTAACTTTCATATCCGTATATAGACTTATGTGTGTCGATTAAATGTCAACTCTGTATACCATACAGAAGGACTTACGTTATTCTGTAATATTCTAAAAACCCCACGCACGACACCACAATATTCAATGTGAAAATGCCTAGAAAGTGCTGTGTTCCAGGTTGTAGAGGAAATTACGACGATGGTGAGAAAGTTTCTGTGTTTAAATTCCCGACTGAATCGACAAGGCGAGATCTATGGCTAAGTAAAATTCCTAGAGCTGACTTTACTCCTACATCTCAGTCTGTTGTGTGTCCTAAACACTTTAGTGATCAGTTCCTTATCCGATCTGATTCTGTTACAAGACCAGACGGAAGTGTTTTGACGGTGCAAAGATCAAAACCAAAACTTGGGGATGATGCTTACCCGTCAATTTTTCAAAATTGTCCATCGTATTTGTCTGACGAACCAGCTCCAAAAAGAAAAACACCGGAGGAAAGGCATAGGGAGGCCCAGCAAAGAGATGAGGAATCATTTTCTGATTGGTTAGAAAGTGACAAAATAGATACTTTTTCGGATTTTGGTAACAGTCTAAACAGTCATGTATCAGGGACCGTCTGGATTTATAGGCTACACAACAACGTTGAAAAACATGCCACTACCAGCACTAATTTATCCGACGAAAAGGAAAGTCCATACTGGAGTTTTTACAATTTACAAGATTTACTTAGCAGCAAGCCAGCTTTAGTTTCGGCAA
This sequence comes from Onchidella celtica, assembly GCA_963931925.1. Lineage (NCBI taxonomy): Eukaryota > Metazoa > Mollusca > Gastropoda > Systellommatophora > Onchidiidae > Onchidella > Onchidella celtica. The sequence continues at coordinate 73,449,183 of OZ007567.1, read as the reverse complement.
TTAGAGTACATTCTGACATGCACGTAGAGATTTTCACACAAGAGAATACAGGTATTGTTCAAGTTCCAAACACATCTTTGAAATGGCTCTTTGGTCAGCAATTTCCCCTTATCCTTGTCACGAGTGGAGTGAGCGATAGTTAATAATTACGGGGGGAAAGGAGGAGAGTAAAATTAACGCACGTAGACAAGTGGGGGAAAGCGTGCATGTTATGAGTGGTGGGGGTCTGAAGGAGGCGAGAGCGCTGTATTACTATCACTGCAAGTTAGAACGTCCTAAAGAGCGGACGCAAGAGAAAGCCCAGTGGGCGAACATAAGGAGAGCAGTCGGAAGACTAGTGAGCGAGTTTTTTCCAGTGATGACTGGTAGGTGAAACGATGATTGATAATTATGATTGATGTATTATATTCGTCTATTACCATGATGTAAATAAGTATATGTGAGGAATGTGGAAGTCCTTGATATTGGATATAGCAATGTGCGCCATGAGCGATAGATGAAAGTTGAGTTCATGGATTTGTAGCACGAGTGAGTATTGTATACTACGATGGAGGTGTGTTACCGTAAGATGGTTGGTGAGTGAAATGTGAACTATTGTGTGTACGCTTCATGGGTTGTAAGGAGAGGTGGAGTGAATAGAAATGGTATGGTATTATACCAATGTAATGTTATTCTTGTAGGTGTCGGGGACGGGCCAAAGAGCCGCCTCGGTGAGCACAGGGGATAGGCCAGCATAGGGCCGGAGGCCACACATAGGCCAAGAGTGAGGCTGTCGGTGCAGGACAGTAGAGGCACATAAAGTCGTGGCAGTCTGGCCACGGACAGGGACGTAGATATGAGCGTGAATGTGCTAATTGAAATGATAATGTATTATTGCCATGTTGATGGGCTATTGAAATGATAATGTATTATTGCCACGTTGATGGGCTATTGAAATGATAATGTACTATTGCCATGTTGATGGGCTATTGAAATGATAATGTGCTATTGCCCTGCTGAGGTGCTAGGGGAATGCTAAGGTGTTATGGCAATAGGAAGGTGATATTGAGAGACTGCGGTGCCAGTGAATTATTAATGTGCTATTAAGACCCCGAGGGGAGAGGCTGAGGCCGAAGTGTCTTTAGGAAGTAACTACCGGGCTGTGGATCCGAGGAAGAGTGCATGTGGGAATAAGGCCGTTGTACGGCAGTTAAATTCAATAATATAATGTATGTAATTGCGCTATTATCTGTATAATTATGTTTAATAAATGTGTGAGTCTGATGGGTTGTTCTGTTAAGTGTTAAACTTGTTCGTTCGTGATTGTTGTCCTGTCATAACTTATTACATCTCCCAGTCTGGGATTTGTGACAATCCTCACATCCTGGTCACAGTTTGATACAATGCTATCACACTTCGCCAGTGCCAGCGCCAAAGAGATGGATCTCAAACAGCAAATTCAAGTTTTTGTTGATGGCTTGCAGAATTTGTGCTTAGACGAACCAGCAGAAGAAACTGATGAGCACAGCGAAGACCAGGTTTTACCACTGAAAGACAAACTTTCCTTTTTGGTGGAACAGTTAAAGCTATTGTCTTCTCCGGTGAGACGATACTCATCTGAAACACTGCTTTGGGCTTTTCAAATTTTTGCAGCAGCCCCTAGAACCTATTCTATGTTAAGAAACTCTCATTTAACTCTACCACATACTTCATATTTGAAGAGACTTTCATCAGTATTTACTATTGGAAGCGGATTGACAGATGGAAGCGTTCACGAGGAATATTTGAAGCAAAAGTGTCAAAGTTTGAATGAGGGAGAGAGAATGGTAATTTTAATGTTAGACGAAATTCATGTCGCGCACCAAGTATCCTACAAAGAGGGAAAACTGGAAGGCACAGCCTCAAATTCTCTGTCTCAAGAAGCCAGCACAGCTCAAGTTTTCATGGTATCATCCCTATTATGCAAAAGTAAAGATGTTGTGGGAATTGTTCCTGTAAAAAATTTGACTACTGATTTGTTGTATGACATGCTTCTTGAGGTTCTGAAATTGCTCCACAGTATAGGATATTCTGTTGTATGCGTGATCTCAGACAACAACAGAGTAAATCGTAATGCATTTACCAAAATGTGTGGAGGAGAACTGAAGCTTTCTACACAGAATCCCTTCAGCAGTTCTGAGAAATTGTTCTTTCTGTTTGGTACTGTGCATACATTTAAATGTATCAGAAATAACTGGCTTGCTCAGAAAGATGTGGAGAAAACATTCCAGTTTCCTTCATTTGAAAGTTCTGCCTGTACTGAAATTATGAAAGTATCATTTTCTCATTTAAGAAAGTTGTATTGTGCTGAAAAGTCGTCTGCACTAAAACTGGCACCGGCACTGAACAAAAAGGCTTTGTATCCAACAGCTACTGAAAAGCAGAACGTCAAATTGATGCTTAAAGTTTTTGATCAACGAAATATTTTTGCCTTACAGCATTTTGAGAAGCACTGGCAGGAAGATACACGAGGCACTAGAGAATTTCTAGACATAATTCTACGTCTGTGGAACATAGTTAATGTTAAACATCCATACAAAGCTAAGAGACTCAGGAATGACGACTTTAAAGTTATAACCTCCATCTCTGATATGAACATGCAGAATATGAAGAAAGCAGTTGAATGGCTTCAGGAGTGGCAGAAGTTAAATCTGAAACCAAGAGGAGGCACTATATCGAACGAGACAATGACTGCTCTGGATCATACACTGAGAGGCTTACAAGAAATTTCTTCCTACCTGTTAGATGAAAAAAAGTTCAAATATATTTTACTTGGCAAGTTCCAAACTGACAACCTTGAATTTAGATTTAGTCAGTACAGACAAATGAGTGGATGTAACTTCCACGTGTCGGTCCAACAGTTACTTGAAGGAGAAAAAAAAGCTCAAGCTAATTAGCGTCCTAAAACTGGTTTCAGCGTCCAAAGGGACTTTAACACTCAAAGATGTCACTGAACCTCTGGAGGAAACAGTTACCCAACTGAAAGATTCTTCAGTTCAACAGTATATAGAGTTTCTGCCATTGATCCCCGACTGTGAGAACGTCGAATTAACAGAGGAACAACAAAAAGCTTTAGTATTTGTGTCAGGTTATGCAGTCTCCAAAGTACTGCCGCGCACCAACTGTGACGACTGCAAGAACGAGTTAAGACTAGACAAAACGCTTCATGTGGAGGGGACTGATGATTGTTACACCTATTTGTCTGCTCTAGACAGAGGAGGTTTAGTGTGGCCGTCTGATCTTGCCGTGTCAATTATTACAGAAGCTTTCAAAGTTTTTCAAGTTCTGGTTGGAAAAGATGACAGTGAGAATAAATTTCTGCAGACCACAAACCACAAACCACAGAATAATTCTTTTGCAATTGTCCCGGCGAAGAGTTATGGATCTGGAATTATGTCAAGGAAAATGTGAAGAATGCGGGGTTCTTTATGAAGAGGTGGCTGCCAAATGTATCAAACCAGTGGTAAATATTTTCCTAAACAATTATTCTAAAAGCTTCTGTGACCAGCCGTCATCTGCAAATACTTCAAGAAAAGTGAAGACGTTCACCAAAAGGATTTAGTTCTATCCGTCTGAGCAGCTCCTTATGTCCAGCTAAGGTAAAGCATCTTAGACTGTTCATGTTTGCAAGTTTCCTCTCACCATCTGTCTTTTCTCCTGTCTATCAAGTGTGCATGTGCACTCTCTCTCTCTCTCTCTCTCTCTCTCTCCTTTCCCAATTTCTCGTTTCTTTCCTTACAGACACGAAAGATATAGGAGTGGTGAACACATTATACATGTATTAAAATACAACAGTGGCCTAATCTATTATTATGTCGATATTTCCTTATTAAATATATCGGTATGCTGCTTAAGATAATAATATTATCATCAACCTACTCAGGCTAGCAATATTGGTGTCTATAATGGTAGATAAGTAAAGTAAGTCGTCGGACAAACTCTAAGCCTTGGCTTCCCGTTGATCTATTCCGTTTTAAATAATAATTAATAGTAGTAGTCACCTTTTTGTCGTCGAATTTTAAGACTTGCAGATCTACAGTGTAAACATTCTTTCATCTTAAGGCACATGCATGCTACATCTTGCTTTGAGTAATACGACAACACAAGTACCGGTACGTTACACATTACGTTGGTACACTGATATATCAGGTTATCAAAACACCTCTGCCGAAAGCCGAGCATCGCCGCTTGCTGTGACGTCACGCGCCCGCTGTGTTTGGCCATGTAGTTACGAAGGCCACGCTTAGACCCTTTCTAACTCTAAACCCCTCAATCCTACGGAAATCTACGTCGGACTGACGTGGTGTTTCTGGCTGAGATACTTAAGCTTACAGAAGGTTGTCTGTGATGACATAATTCTAACATCAGCCTGGACTGCTCTCACACACATTCAACCCTCCACCCTCTCCCGTTTACTTCTCGCTCCACCCATATTTTACAACTTCATCATTCGCACTCCCCGTCCCTGTCCAACACTTCGTTCTTCTGTCCTATCATTCTGTTACATCCCGCCCCCCCCCTCCCTTTCAAACAATTAAAAGACAGAGTGACAGAAAGAGAACCAAAAAAAAAAATGATGACATGAATAGCAAAAAATAACAGTAACTTTCTGACGAGGTTCCGTGCATCAGTGATATATTATGCCACTTTCTGATTCCAGCTAAGTACACCACGAAGCACGCAAACGTAGTCACGACTCCCACCTCAAAAGGCACAAGGCCAGCCTGAAACCTGCCGTGGACAGCCCTCATTCTACACACATTTACGCATCGCTTTTCATATTGTTCCTCATTGGGCTGCGGTAATTGCTCTGAAATCAAAGGCTTCTTGTTTCTCACGCTACATAAGTAAAAATGAACTGAAGTCTTGTCTGATTTCCAACTTTCTTCCATCTCAAGCCCCATATGGTTTCTCACTGTACATAGTAAATATAATGCTCCCATTCCCAGTCATACACGGTTTCACGGTTTCTCACTCTGCATAGTAAAAAGGAACTGAAGTCTGTCTAATTTCTAATTTTCTTCAATCCCAAGCCATATGATAAGGTCTATGTTTCTCGCTGTACATGGTAAACAAATGCTCCCATCCCCTGTCATACACGGTCTCTCACTCTACATGCCAAAAATGAACTCAAATCTGTCAAATTATTTCTAACTTTCAATCCATCCCAAGCCACACACTGTTTCTCACTCGACAGCGTAAAAATGAACTGAAATGTAATTTCTAACTTTCTTCCATCCCAAGCCACACACTGTTTCTCACTCGACAGCGTAAAAATGAACTGAAATGTAATTTCTAACTTTCTTCCATCCCAAGCCATGCATGGTTTCTCACTCTACATAGTAAAACTGCACTGAAGTCTTGTGTAGAATTTCCTTCAACCCCAAGCCATACAAGTTTTCTCACTCTACACAGTAAAAATGAACCACGTCTGTCTAATTTTTAACTTTCATCCATTACAAACCATACACTCGACATGGTAAAAAAAAAAAAAAATGAACTGGATTCTTATCCGCACCAATATGCCCCTGACGCCTTACTGAAAAAAAACAACCAAAAAAAAAAAAAACGGAGAAGAGGAAGAAATGAACAACGACAGATTTCGTGCACTGAGCTGCTAAATGCACACACTTTACAAGCAATCAGCTGGAAACTGCACTAAACACCCACACGCAAAACTAGGTTACAACACAGCTAGTGGAATGTTTCGCTACACAGACGGCTTGTATCTAATTACGCACTTCGCTTCGGAAAAAAACAAGTCTCTGTGTACACGATACTTCGGTCGTCAAACCCGGGAGTCAGCATTGGCGCAGATCTGCAAAAACCATTAAATGCGTGCTTGTTTAGACTTTGTGTTCGAGCCTTGACGAACTCGGCGTCAAATCCCACAGTTCAGACAGATTTTTTTTTTTTTCAGCGTCCAAATAAATAAGAAGACTGGCATACAGAATGTTGTTACAGGTACCTACATCCCCCAAGTTTGTTGCGCTAGGGGTGCGTATTTTAAATCCTTGTGTGACCCCACAGCTAGAGGGGTTCTCTCGACATGCTCCTAACAATAGCCTTATTCTTTCACATTTTCTTTTTGTTTTTCTCCTGTTTTTATTATTGAACGGGTAGGGGGCAGGATGAAACATCCTCCAGATACGGCATGGAGATCAGTGCCGAGAAGACAAAGCTCATGACAAACAGTGCCCAGCCAATCACTACAAAAATCACAGTCAGTGGAAAAGAACTTGAGACTGTTGACCACTTCAAGTACCTTGGAGCCATTATTAGTGAAGAAGGTTCAAAGACCGAAATCCTCGCGAGAGCTGAACAAACAGCAGCAGCAATGGCGAAGCTCAAGCCCATCTGGGGAGACCGAAACATCTCTCTCAGGTCCAAGGTCGAGCTCCTGCATGCACTGGTCATCTCCATCTTCCTGTATGCATGTGAATCCTGGACACTGAATGCAGAGCTACAAAGGAAGATCCAGGCAGTGGAGATGAGATGCATCAGAAAACTTCTTGGCATCTCATACACGGACCACATCACCAACGAAGAAGTCCGACAAACTATCACCCGACAAGTAAGGCAATATGAAGACCTGCTGTCCACAGTCAAGAAAGGGAAGCTCAGATGGTAGGGGCATGTGACAATAACAGATGGACTCTCTAAGACAATATTACAAGGAACAGTGCAAGGGAAGATAAGACGTGGCAGACCGAGGAAGAAATGGGCAGACAACATTGCGGAATGGACCCAAGATGAGTTTTCCCACAACCCATACACTCGCCCCACAACCGCCACAAATGGAGCCAGCTGGTGCAGCGTTCATCACTGCAGCGCCCCTACGACCCCAGCGGGTTATGGGACCAGTGACCAGGGGGTCAGGATTCGGGATTCGAGAACATAATTTAGGGTTGAGGATAAAGACGGGGTTAGGGATAGGTTCGCACCACTAGCAAAAAACGCTTGGGGGTGCATATTGTACTTATAACACACAGCCGTGAGGATATATATCAACTGCGAACCACCCATCTCTCTGGAGATTTACCTGGGCCAATCTGCCGCGTTACCTTGTTATAGGACTGTACCCTTATTACAAAAGCCAAATAGAGAAAATACTGAGTTGCGTTCACCGTTCAGCCATAGCTTACTACATAAACTACAACAGTCCCCTAGCAACAGTCACTAGGGAAACAGCCCTGCGCCAAATACAAAACTCTGCCAGAGTCGGGCAATAAAAAAAGAAAGCCAGGTACAGTCGACTCCACTTAAATTGAAGTCGCTTAAAATGATCTTTTTGTATGATGTTTTTCTTTTATCCCTTCCCCAATGCCTCATTTCCGTGGGAAAAAAACGCATAATATGACATCTTTCTATACGTTTTTACTCTTTGCGTGATCTCATTTTGAAGTCCCAAAGAGGAAAAAAAAATGCTTGATTTGAGGTCTTTATTTTAGGAGGTTCGCTGCCCTTGGCATTTACACCTCACTTTACTTGTTTTTTATTATTTCTTGTTCTGGCGGGGGGGGGGGGGGGGGGGAGATGATATGGATAAATTTTAATCTATTAATTTCAATTTTGCCCGGGCAGCGGCCTTTCGGCCTGCTCTTTACGATTTCCAACTGCCAAGGTATCTTTAACGTGCGCAACGTGCACACGGGCCCTCCGAATTTTTTCGTCCTTATCCGAGAAGACTAGGTACTCGATCCTACCCCCCAATAGGACCAGGGACTTGAAAATATGAGAAAAATCCAATTTCCAAGAACTACTCGATGATCCTACCCCCCAATAGGACCAGGGACTTGAAAATACGAGAAAAATCCACTTTCCAACATGCCTGCACTGCCCGGGTTTAGAACCCGGGACCCTTGGCATGAGAGGCGAGCACCTTGCCTCTAGACCACCTTGTCCCTATGCTTAGTGTGTCCTAAACCGTGTCATGGTCACTTTTGTTTTCGCCCCCCCTAGAAATCAAAATCGGCCCCCGGGGGCCCCTATCGCCCACGTTGAGAATCACTGGGCTAGTGTTTTTAATATTGAAACCTAATCTTGTATAGTTGTGGTCTGTCCTCCTCGGTCTAGATTTTCAAAGATATTTCTTGTAATTTGCTGTTTTTCCTAACAGTTGCCTATTATGAAAAGCCGCGCCGCGCCGTCTACATTTACACGACCAATCTATCCACAAATCTAAGTCAAGAGATCTCTTCAACAAATACCAATCTTCTGCGGCAGATGCCACCTAATGTGCAACCTAGTGTGAAACTAACTGATCAGTTTAACTCACGAGATCTTACCCAGATATTATTTAGCTCCTTTCCTTTGTTCCCAACAACAACAACATGAACAGAATAAAAGGTCTCACTCCAGGTAACCGATGGAGAAAAACCAGATTAATATTATTTAATAACAGAACCACTATTATTGAGTTCACACCAGGGGCCATCCATAAAGTAGGTATGCTCGATTTTGGCACCCCCACCCCTTGTACGGCTACTAGAATGTTGAATATTGATGAAAAGGCCTCGATGTTTGTTTGTTTTTGTTTTTTTTTAAACAATAGCATTTTGCGAGAACGATTCGACTGGTTCACTAGAGACGTCATTTTATATAAACCTAACGACTCAATTTGCTAGACAAAAACGGTAATAAAATCAACATTGCTTTTTTATTTACTATCATAACTGAAAAGGGTACGTAGGCTCTCCAGACACCCCTCTCCCTCAGAAGTACGCTTGTCTTACCCTTCTTTCCGCCCTCGGATCGGTAAGGCCTACTTTATGGATGACCCTTCTTTCTCCTTCCCCCCCCCCCCCCCTAACGTTGCACTTAACCATCTCTTTCGTCATGACAAACGTGCATCCTGTCTATTCCTCCTATCCCTTCCACTTCTTCTCGATTTACGCGCAATTATATCTATTATTACTATCACGCTCTTGGGGGGGGGGGGGGGGGTGGGTGGGTTCTATTCCTCTCCTGCATTTTCACATACATGTCTTCACAAGGCCTGACATGACAGAGCGCTGACTTCCCCGTGTCATGCTCTGTTCCAGCGTTAACTGTCTGGCATCGTTTTGCAGCGGGCTTCAGGGCGAGCTCTCCTCCCTTTACTTTCACAAACATAGTTTCGCTCACGAATGGAAAAGTGAACACGAAATTGCTTCAGTCTTTCAGATCTCACAGCGTTAAGTTCTTCTTACTGCTGATTGTTTCTCTCTCTCAACTTTCTCTCCCCCCCCCCCCCCCATGCCCACGGCGACCACGACTATTTATTATTTGTCTGTGTCTGTCAGTCTATTCCTACAAACACAATTAAATAAATGTTACAAACATGTCCATTATTTTTATCTTCTTACGCTACTGACCAAGACCATCAGAGCTTACAGCAAAAGACATAAAGAGTTCTGCAGTTACTGTTTTGTTATCTCCACTTTCATAAACATATCTTGGATACCCTGTGCCGTGCAAAGGAATTTAATATCCTCATCAGTAAACGTTCCACTTGCTTTCCGATTTCTTACTTTTCTTTCAGAATTGTTCAAAAAAAGGGTCGATTTCTTCCCTCCATTATCAATTCTTTCAGTCTCCTACACGTAAATGCCTCCATTAATCTTTGGTTTACCAGACAGATCCATAATGACGCCACGAGAGATGCTTTTTTTCTTTCCTGGCCGCCTCTTGTCACACGGTTACACAAACAATGCTTTGTCCGACTCTGTGTCAGTGTGTCTGATCGTCTGTCTGCTGTCCATCTCTCTATTCGGTTGCATCAACAAATTCTCGACTCTCTCCGTCAGTGTGTCTGATTGCTTGTCTGCTGTCCATCTCTCGATTCGGTTGCATCAACAAATTCTCCACTCTCGCTGTCACTGTGTCTGATAGTCTCTCTGCTGTCCATCGCTCTAATCGGTTGCATCAACAAATTCTCGACTCTCTGGGTGTGCCTGATTGTCTGTCTGTTGTCCGTTTCTCTATTCGCTTATATCAACAAATTCTCTCTCTCTCTCTCTCCAAAGTCTCAATTCTCCCCGTTGGGCAATTTAATTTCCTCTCCAGTCTGAAAGGTGGGAAAAATATAATTATCAAGTTCAGCTGCGCTCGGAGACACCGATCTGGTAACACTATAACAGCAGAGCTGAAATAACTTGTTCTCAGGACATCCACGAGCATTTTTCTGTACATTTTAAAAAAGATCTAATTTGGCCGAGTCTTGAATTTGAAATTGTACACTCCCACAAACTTTGTCAGCTACAGGAGATCTCCTCACTGCTCAAAAGAGCCCACTGCATAACAACCGGTGCCAGATCTTCAATTCCTTTCCATCGGGAGAAAACTGAACCCTTTTCAGAACCTCTTTATTAAATTTAAGACACGAATCCGTATATCAGTGCCGTGTTTCCCGAAAAGTTTGGAGCTGTTGTTAGGGGGAACGTTAGTCTATAACAAATAGGCTGTTTTTGAAAGTACAATATACGCACCCCAAGCGTTTTGCCCTAGGGGCGCGTTCGTATACGTAATATCCCTAATCCCGTCCTTATCCTCTACAGAATCCCTAACTTGAACTTGAACTTGAACCTAACCCTGCCCCCCCCCCCCCTACCGTTTCAACCAAAAAAACGAGAGGAAAACAAACAGAAAATCTGAAAGAATAATAATTAATCATAATTCATTAAGGCTATTGTCAAGGAGCATATCGGGAAGAGCTCTCTAGCTCTGGAGTCGCAAAAGGCTTTAAAATACGTACCCCTAGCGCAAAAAAACTTCGGAGACATGCGTACGTGTGACAACATCCTTAAGGCCTTATAAATATAGTAAAAATGCCGGGCTGTATTCACTGCTCAGCTACAGCTTACTGTATAAATTCTCCGGTCCGCTAGCAGCAGTCTCCTTGGGGAAATCACCGTGTGCGCCAATACAAAATTTTATAGGAGGTCTGAAGAACAGTAATTCGCGTTTGCGGCCCGCTTCATTCTTCGGCTACATACAGGGCAGCAACAAGGGCTAGGTACAAAGTTGAAATTTTATGTAATGGCAAAACAAGAGAAAAGGTCGTTTTTAACTTTTTGCAAAGCGCTGGTTAAGCGTCAAATAAGAAAAAAGACTGTACAATAAATCCTACATAAAGAAAAAAAAATACATTCTAAATTACAATAAAGTGTAACACAGGCTTTCCGGTTACTAATGGCCTTCAGCAGGTTTAAAGCAAAAAAATTATCAACGTCAAGATACTACGAATATGCTGTGAATTCTGAAAATGCCCACTCCAGAGAATTGGCATTTTTCATACCCTGATCTTTCCCCGAATTCTGCGACAATCGACATTTCTTACTGCAGCGTCATCCATCTGGCCGTTATATTTCATCATTTTGACAATGGAATGCCCATAAACTACAATCCAGTAACCGGATTTTTGGCTCAGGTCGTGGGTTTTGTATTGTTTCGTCGGCCTTGACGTGCCAGATGAATCCTGTCGATAGTCGACAGCCTCATTATTATGTCTTCCACACAACCAGTTGTCCATTGCCTGCGCTCAAACTGAATCTGTTGTTGTTTTTTTCTTCTTTTCTGTCTCTCTAATAATTCGCCGCAGCTGCAAAGAATTTACCCTTTCTTCTACTTCGTTCGCTCGCGCCAAATTTCTCAAATATTACCAGGCTGAGAAAAGTCAGCTTTTCCTCGCTAGTATCCTCTATTCTCCTCCCCCCCCCCCCCCCTCCTCTCTCTCTCTCTTTCTCTCTTTCCCACCACAACTTTTCCACATTGATCAAAAGGGAGAAGGGGTGGCGGTGATATAGGTTTGCGATAAATAATATGCTTTTGAATTTACCAAAACATTTTCTTCTCTTCTAAATCTGCTGTTTTAAATAATATTCTCATTTTAGTATAAAATGACTTCTGGATCAAGAAATACCTCAAAAAGTTTACTGTTAAAACACAATGAAATGTAAAAACAACCAAGAAGTTCCAGTCTTATCTCGTGCTTTCCCAACCTGACTAAGACTGTTCCTTCCACAGACAGAGAGAACTGAAGACGACAGTGACATAAAACATGTTTCACTATCACTGAGGTCTATCCCTGCAAATTAACACGTCTTCGGGGACGGTAGCCGGGGTCGAAATTATCAAATTCTATTGGGTTAAACGGGCATGACTTTCATATGCTTTGTACCACCTTCGGTTTACGATATCAGCGAATTCTGTCAACAGAGTAGTGCACTGATCCTCTTCTGAGTACAATGTTATGGAGCCCCCTCATTTTATACATCGTGTGACATTTCTGATTTGACACGAGAGTACATGCTTGAAATCTGAACAAAAACGTCGGGTGACAGTGAAGTGAGCGACCAATCTACTGCTCAATGTCTGGCTCGTCTTGAAGATCTTCAAATTTCGTAATTCCTGGATTTCATGCTGGAGATAAGTAAGTAATTGTAACAATCCTGGTCGTCCACTGTTATTTTTAAACATTTCGTAACAAGAAATTCGTTCCCTAATTCTCTCCCCCCCCCCAAGACTGCCGCTGCTAAAGAGACGAACTGGATCATTGCATATAATATGCACACTTCGTGCACCGGTGAAATTCTGTTCATGTTGATCTGAATCACCCCAAACAACATGGTATGAATGCAATAATGTGTATATCCAAATTCCCAACGAGTGGGTGGGCGGGCAGCGACGACAACGACGACGACACAGTATTCTCTTTTAAAACGAACCCGGCGGCAGTTCTTTATATAAAAAGGAAGTCCCGTTCAGGCGCACACAAGTACTAACAAGTATAATAATAATTATATAGGTCAACTGAGATAAACAGCCACACATATCATCGACCCAACCATGCAAGCTCAATCCACACACATACACACACACACACAAACACACATTCAAACACACACACATACACACATAAAAGATTAAGAGTCCTATCGAGTGACGTCAACGGCGGCTGTGAAAAAGATTATCAGAATTTCTCCCCCATATCGTTATCTTTCTTCTTCCAAATAAAATCCAAAAAAAAAAAAAAATTGAGCACTGGATGGTTCTTTGGCCCACAAACCACAAGACTGGTGTGAACCGCTGCCTGCTGCGATCTGGATCGATTGAGTAAGATGACACCAATAATTGCGACATGGTGACGTCAGCAGAATCCAGGATGTTGTTGATGTTGCTGTTTGTTGTTGGTGTTGAAAATCCGGTCAGCGATTGCCACTCAACAAAAAATGTTAAAAGTACAGTACGTCCTCCCAGTCTTTTGCGCTAGGGGTGCGTATTTTAAAGCATTTTGCGACTCCAGAGCTATAGAGCTCCTCCCGAAATACTCCTAACAACAGCCTTGATTAATTATTCTTCCAGATTTTGTTTGTTTTCCTTCTGTTTTTTTTTTTTTTTTGGTTGAAAGGGTAAGGGGGCAGAGTTAGGGACTCGGTAAGATCTAGAGCTGGGGATAAGGATAGGGTTAGTGATAAGTACATTACGTATGCTCCCCTAGCGCAAAACGCTTGGGATGCGTACGTACAAGTAACAACAGCCCTCAACAAATACTGAAACACAACACAGAATCTGCTAACCAGCGGCTACGTGCTTGTTGGTTTCTACTTTTGTGTCTTTAGATCAAATAAAAACATTTTTTTTTTAAATGACGAGCAATTCCTTTAAAAGAGTCACCGTTGTCGTTGTTGCAAGACCTACGAGGCATTCAAAAGAAAGGGAAATTTTCCCCTGAAAACAAAAACAAAACAAAAAATAGATAAGACAAGGTCACAATCACTGTATTATCCCATGAAGGAAATTCTCTTTCAAAGAACGTTTGAGAGCACATACATGGTACACACATCGCACGTGTCATTACATAAAGATATAGCACAACTCAATAAGAGGGACACAAGAAGTGACACGGGTAAAGAACGTTAGTGAAATATGGCACACATCTAGCTCAAGCGAACTGCAGAAACGATCTTCTGTATCGTTCTGTTTGCTTTCATGTGTATTATTCTGTTGCTCTTGGATGATCTAGAAATTTGATGAAAATGTTGCTGCGGTGGTAATGGTGGCAAATTTTGTTGTTGTTATTGGGAAAAGAGTTCCAAGAGTCCCGACCACCCAGTCAAAATACCTTAAACTTACTCCTAGCTTGCCATGCCCTAATCCATGACCCCAAAGCTTTCTTTTCTTGTTTGAGCAGTTTTAGGGATAAGACTAGGCCTACGACTGGGGATGAGAGGGTGGTCGGAACATTTGGGACTCTTTCCTGCTGCTGGTGTTGTTGTTAATATTGGTTGCTGTTGTTGCTGTTGTTCCAAAAACATGATGCATTTAATCACCACATATCGTGCGGCGTACTATAGCCTACAGCAGGGGTTCAAATTCATTTTTCCAGACTAGAAATGCGATAGGTGCCAGTTAGCGTAAATACGGATCTATAAATATTAATTATGCAAACGCTATAGCTCTGAGTTCAAAGGCATCGATGTGCAATAATAATAAAAAAATAATGTATAGCATTTATATAGCGCACATCCATTTAAAATGCTCTATGCGCTTTACAGAAACAACATGTCAACCACTGAGCAGAATGGAGCTGCCTGCGAAGCGCTCAACACACTGCACTGCTTCTTTCTCTCTCCCTGTCTCGCTCACTCTCTCTCTCTATCTCAGAGCAAATTGTAACGCAGCCTGTTAGGCGCAGTTCACAACTCGCAACAGTTCACAACTCGCAGCAGTTCACACAACACACAACTCAAATAATATTTGAATATTTATTAATAACAATATATATATGATTTTGTCGTTGCTGGTTTGGGGGGGGGGGGTGATATGGATAAATTTTAATCTATTAATTTGAATTGTCAATTTTGCCCGGCAATATTGATGAGACAGATGTTCATGTATAACACTACTGTTGCTATGCTTAGGCGCTAGACGGCAGTTTGTGTGGCATACATCGGCGCATTCGATATCTTATCGGCTTGTTTGAGGAAACGAATTGCTGGAATGAATATTTATGGTGCAAGTGTGTGCCAAAGGCACACCGTCGCCGCCAGCAGCAACTTCTGATTAACAAGTCAAACATATATTTATACCAGGAATGAATTAAGCGAACGACTCAAAATGACGACATGAAGAGAGGAGAGGGAGGGGGAGAGAGAGAGAGAGAGAGAAGATGGTGATAAGGAGATAAGAAAAAGAAAAGAGGAGGAGGAGAGAATGAAAGGGGGGGGGGGCGCCACTGAGTGAAGTGTAAATAAACGACTGAATGAAGTCAGTTAAATGGAGTGAGTGAGTGAGTGAGTGTTAAGCGAGTAAGTGTTGAGTGAGCGAGTGATATTGTTACACATACAAGACTCCAACATTAACCGAGTGATCGTGTCAATTGAGACTTGCGTGAGCAACAAGGAAATGAATGGGGAGATGTGGGGGTGCTGAAACTGAGGTTGCTTTTTTTTTCCCCCTCCAGCAAACCTTTACGGCATTACGAAATATGCAAGGATTACTGTCATGAGTCTAGTTAATTAAAATTCACGCGGGGCGTGAGTTGTTTATTTGGCAGGGCCATGAGAAATTGGCTGGTGGCCTTGAACGGTCGCCGCGAATTATTGTTTGGTAGTAAGGAATTGTAAAGTTAAATTGTCAGATTCACGCTTTCGGGTTTTGGGTAGTAGTGATTAAAAGTAAGGGAGTAGGGGTGAGACAAGGTGGGGATAGTTGACATTGTTAATTATGACTAGACAAGTTTTTGGCACGTCAACTGGCTGGTAGAATAGTGCTGACTATATTCCTACATTCAAAATGGTGGAGGTTTCGGCCAATGAGATTACTGAACTAATTTTGCCAGCGGACTAGCCCTGCCGGGTAGTTGGATAGTATAAAACATCGTGTAACGTTGAAATTCATTGAATACAGACGAGAGAAACATCGTTTCGTGAAGTATCTCCGGTCGGCAGTACCTGAACTGTGTGGTCTGAAGACTAAAAGTCCTTTGCCATCGGACTGACTGAGTAGAAAGAAAGGTCTGAGTGGACTGACCTGTAAGAGTCCACGCTGCGCTCTTTTGATGTTCGCGCCTACCAGTTAGGCGTGACCAACGGTAACTCATCTTATTCATTAGGTATGATAGAAGTTCAGAGATAGAGAGGAAACCCACAGCATCATAGGAAGTCAGAGAAAACAGCTTGGACTCGCCGAACGAGCGTAGTGTTAGCTTGTGAATCATTACGACACGAGTCCACTTATATTGATATGGATATTAGAGCGATGACCTGTATAGAATTATATGTACAAGCTGCTTAAATACCTACAAGCCGATTTGTGCTTCTGTAGACTTTGAAGGTACTGGGCTTTTCTAGCCTTCAGTGTACCTTGAGAACATGTATTATTTCTGGAGAGTTTGCCTGGCGACTGGCCAGTGGCGACTCAACTGTTACTTAGATTAATATCTTGTTTCTTATAATATACCATTTGTCTTCGTTTGAGGGGTTCGTCGTTCCAGCTCCCCTACTTTTGACAGGCATTATTTTTCTTTTGTGTTTAGTTTAGATACGCGGGTGGTTGGAAGGGATCGAGACTCAGCATACCTTTCTTGCCAGACTAGCCGATCTAGATGGCGTTTAAACCGGATGTGAGGTATGCTTTGCCTTGAATAGTTCTGTAGGGGCCTGTTATTCGTATAGATTGTTAGCGTTCTATCTTCCTCGTGTTTTAGGAAGACGTCTCCAGTTTTTCCCCTGTTTGTGTGCGAGCGAGAGAGAGAGAGAGAAGACGAGAGCTTACATAAACTCTCTCTATTTCACTTTTGAAAATGTTGCTTTCATCAGTCTAAACACTGCAAGGAAAGAGGTGGGGTTAACGTAACATACGCCCATACAGTGCAGCACCGATATTATAATTTATTTCAACATACTTTATTACTTGGCAGATAAGGGCAATATGCCACAAAACATTAAGAAAAGCATGGCAGAACTGGGGCTCTTTATCTCTTCACATGTCTGGGATTCGGCACATTTTTAATACGGAACATGGTATTTCCTCAATGGAGTTAGCCTTTCCCCCGCCCGGCGGCCTCTCCACGCCAATCAACGCATTTGCCTCTGACCGGACGCATAATTCCCCGGGCCGGCTAATGCAATGCTTGTACCAAAGATCAGTTCATTTAGGGCCAGAGTTACCCTCGGTCCAATTACATAACCGAAACCCAGAGAGTATACTATCTACCGTGCACTACCGGTGAACCACTTCCTACTGCGCCGGTAGTCGACCAGCACGGGGGAAGCACGGTTTCCAGAGGTCAATGCAATAGCGATGATTAACGCCCACTGGTTCGACCATTAGCATGAAGCCGACATTGCTCCGGTCAAGGCAATTGGTCGATGGCGGTTTTTGAAAACTCGCCAGGGCCAAGCTAGCTAGATATTCAAGTACCAGTACACACGACATGAGTCGATATGGAATTACATTACTTGATTACAATGTCAAAGCTCATGACGCCAAAGTGTCTCTTTAGTAATTTTTTGACGATATAAAATCAATGTAAAAAAAAAATTATACGCAAATATTCAATTCCACTAGTGAAATTTAAATTCGTCCCCTCAGAATGACAAGGTTCTATCTCCACTTTTTGGCTGAACTGAGTTACACATTATATATACACTACTTCTACAGGCCTTCCCTGTTGTGTGCCAAAGTATTCAGCGAATTTGGTGTGTAATTTATAAGTAATACAAAAAAAAGAAAAAACTTCCTATCATTCAAAGCTTTGAGCACATGAAACTTCAATCATCAATTCTCAAAAGTTGACGGAAGGGAATTAGAATCTTGCCATTCTGAGGGGGCGAATTGATGAAGCTGTGAATACGAAACATAAATAAAGAATCCAAAATAGACCGTGAAAGGCGTAAAGTGACCGTTATTGCGCCGACGAGCCGAAAAGCCCAAACTGAACTCTTTAGTATGCCATATTGAACATGTCGATTGGTCTTAAAACTCCCACAGTGTTAACACGACTGTTTCCCTGTTCCACAACTTCTTTATTTCGAAATCATCACATGATGATGAGGCTTGGCACAAGAAGGTGTCGTGTGCGGTAGGACTTGGAGATACCAAGTTAATGACTCTGACTGCACTGCTGGGGAATGAGCCGAGGAAATACTACATGTGAAATAAGAGGTGACGGTAAATGGGACAAAACATTGGCAGAGTCTGCAATATGTTTTTGAGGTGAAGGGTTAACGACCATGATTCAGATTTAATTACCATAATGTCTCCCATAATTCTTGCCTTTGTCATCCTACCCCGTCTTTCTCCTTCTCTAAATCTATCTGTCTATCTATCTGTCTGTCTGACTAATCTGTCTATCTATCTATCTATCTATCTGGCCTATCAAACCCCCCCCCCCCCATTTCCAACCAGGGGTGAAATGAGCGTGACCGGCCAACTACTTATCAATGAGTCATGAGGGACCAGGGTGCAATTGCCCATTCGCGCCGCGGTTGGACAGCTCCGGTTTTATAATGCACCGTTTGTGAGACCATTCACTCTACTACATATCTTCTAGCTGTCAGTTTGACTGCAGCTGCCTCACAATTCTGGCAACTGGTCTGACCAAGGCCCAAAACTTAATGAGGAAATGGAAAACAAAATTCAAAAATTCATTATGTACGACAAAGCCGATTATTTAATGGCTGACGAATTATTTGGCGCGATTTCGGTCTGAACAGGCGAGGTAAGTAGACCAAGCCGGTCAGAATCGGACTGGGAAACGGATTTGGTTACGGCAATTACACACCAGGAACCTGACCGTGTCCTCCGGCGATAAGCTGAGGACTTATCTCCAACTGGCGTCATGTGGCCTTAATCATCATGCCACTGTCCAACGTCCTCAGGTCAGAGGTCGATAGCTGACAGGTCAAGGCGAGACTGACCAATGGTCACATACACACGCACTTGTGGTGCATAAGTTGCCCGGTCTTGCCTGGCCACAGTGTGAGGACGGTACACCTGTTGTCGAATCAGGGCAGTCACGCTGCGCCAGTCTAAAAATGGATCCCCCATGACTGTGCACTAAATCAATGAGGCAGAGGCCATAATGAAGTATGCTTGGCAACACAGCCGTCACATCGAATGTGATAAACTGAAATGGATCCTCACCTACAGGTTTGCCCCACGGGTGGAACAAAGGCCAGCCATTCTATTCATGATGACCCATTTCGTCCACGCACGAACAAGAGTCTAGAGGGGCTTTATGGTCTAAACTGCTGGTATTCCCCCTGCTGTTGGTTGCCTTTTGGGAGAGAACAAAGATCGGCGTCGCAGCCTTGGTCTGAGCGTGGCCACGGTCTGAGGCCTGGGCAATCCCATATTCGGAGTGATTTTTTTTTCCACGAAAATCCATGGTTCAGCGCAAACGCATGGCTGCCTTTCTCTCTCTCTCCCAGTGAAACTGCCTGCCTTTCTTTCTCTCTCTCTGTCTCTCTCTCTCTACCCCAGTGAAACTGCTTCTCTCTCTCTCTCTCTCTTTCTCTCCCAGTAAAAAAAAACACCGATGTATAGCAATGTTCACACTCTGAATGGGTAATATCCACACACAATATCAACAAAACGCGACCACCTTCTTGGATAAACTTGTCCCACCTTTTGTAACCCTGTCTCAATCTTTCCACTCACACGGCCTTAAAATATTATTCTCCAAGTCTGGTCTGGAAATGAAAACATAAGCGGAATGTGTACAATGTAAGGTTTAATGTGATAAGCCCAATGAACTTGACGCTCGAGGGTTAAATGCCCTAAAATTACAACGTCAACATGACAGTGAATGACAATTTATGAATATTCTGGTTCAGGGTAACTTTTCTAGGTATGCTCACAGTTGTAACCTAATAAAACTGACCCTCCCATTTCTCAATACCAGCTTCGTTACTTTGATTTCCTACAACTGGCGTCACCGACCATACTCTTAAATCAATAAGTAGTGGGCTGATGATCGATTTCCAATGTTTTTTTCCTCATTTCAATGATCTGAAATGATAATTCTTCCGAGGTCGTATAGATCGACAGGGCAGAATTAAATTATCCTGATCCAAAAATGGAAACCCTTCGGCGTTATAACTCTTCTGAGGCCATCTCACCTAAGGTTCTATGTGTCGGGAGAGAATTTTGAAACTCATTCCAACCATAAAGAAAGAAAGAAAAAAGGTTGGGGGGGGGGGGGTCTCTACATTCCATCTTTCCTCCCTATTTCAGAAAGCAAAACCGATAGTCTCAAAACGAGCGCTGTAGAATCAGTGGGGAAAGCCGCAAATTTAATCTCCGGACACGCTAAAAAAAAATTGTAACAACTAAAAATAGCATTCAGCACTTGACTGAATCAACGCCGCCGAACCCAGAGAAGGCAAAGGCGAGAAACACCAGTGAGGCGGGAGAAACCTGTGAAGTGAAACAAGTTATTGCATATTGATGCTGTGTGGCAGACGAACACATACAGCGGAGAACTCAGAAAAACTACTGTCGTGGTATTTATCAAACACTCTCAAGGACAGACAGGCTTTCCAATCTGATTGAACCATAGATATACACTACTGAACGGAGATTGAACATCTTTGTGTAGTGCTAGCCAGCAGGCCCTGGGACAAGTTGGTCTAGACTAGAGGCAAGATGCTCGCCTCTCATGACATGCCAAAGGTACCGGGTTCGATCCCCGGTCGGTACAGGCATGTTGGAATTTTTGGGGAGAAATATTTCTGTCCTTGATCCTATGGTAGGTAGGATCGAGCACCTAGTTTTCTAGGATACGGTCCAAAAACTAAGAGGGCCCGTGCGCACGTTAAAGATACCTTGGCAGTCGAAAGACGAGAAGAGCTGGCCGAACAAGGCTTCGGCCGGGGCAAAATTCTAAAAAAAAAAAAAAATCCCTACCACAAAAACACACCGAAAAAAGAACCAGAAAAATGAAAACA
Organism: Onchidella celtica; assembly: GCA_963931925.1. Lineage (NCBI taxonomy): Eukaryota > Metazoa > Mollusca > Gastropoda > Systellommatophora > Onchidiidae > Onchidella > Onchidella celtica. The sequence goes on along the minus strand of OZ007567.1, from coordinate 73,428,229 downwards.
GGAAAAGTGAGGTGTAACTGCCAAAAGCGGCGAGACTCCTACAATAAAGACCTAAACACAGCTAGCCGGCCCAGTGGGCAGTTCTTTCTTTATTTATACAGGAACATGACCTCTTTTTCCAAATGGACCAGAAAATTTCCTTGACACAACGAGAACTCAAAAAATATTATTGTCGCATTGTCGAAGTACACTCTCAAGGACAGGCGGGCTTTTGAATCTCATTGAACGCTTAGACTTTGGTTTATCAATACATGAACTCTTTTCCATGTGCACTAAAAGTCTTAAAACACCGGCGACCTCGGAAAAACAGCGGCATTACCAAAGTTTCCTCTCAAAGATGGGCTTTTGAATGTGATTGAACATTTTAGTGCAGCGTTAGCTAGACAGCTCTAATGGCAGACTTTTCTTTATGAATATGAACTCTTTTCCATGTCCACTAAAACTTTTGAAACAACGGCGACCTCGGAAAAACAATGGTATTACCATCGTTTCCTCTCAAAGACGGGCTTTCGAATCTGATTGAACATTTTTAGTGCAGTGCTAGCTAGACAGCCCTGTCACAAATCCCAGACTGGGAGATGTAATAAGTTATGACAGGACAACAATCACGAACAAACAAGTTAACACTTAACAGAACAATCCATCAGACTCACACATTTATTAAACATAATTATACATATAATAGCGCAATTACATATATTATATTATTGAAATGACTGCCGTACAACGGCCTTATTCTCACACACACGCTCCCTCGGATCCACAATCCGGTAGTTACTCCTAAAGGCACTTCGGCCTCAGCCTCTCCCCTCAGGGTCTTAATAGTACATTAATGATTCACTGGCACCGCAGTCTCTCAATATCACCTTCCTATTGTCATACACCTTAGCACTCCCCTAGCACCTCCGCAGGGCAATAACACATTATTATTTCCATAGCCATCAACATGGCAACAACATAATATCAGTTCACTAGCCTATCAACATGGCAACAACATAGTATCTCATTCACTCTCATATCTACGTCCCTGTCCGTGGCCTGACTGCCACGACTTTATGTGCCTCTACTGTCCTGCACTGACAGCCTCACTTCTGGCCTATGTGTGGCCTCCGGCCCTATGCTGGCCTATCCCCTGTGCTCATCGAGGTGGCTCTGCGGCCCGTCCCCGACACCTACAAGAATAACATTACATTGGTATAATACCCTACCATTTCTATTCACTCCACCTCTCCTTACAACCCATGAAACGTACACACACTAGTCCACCTTTCACTCACCACACATCTTACGGTAACACACTTCCAGCGGAGTACACACTACTCACTCGCGCTACAAATCCATGAACTCACTTTCATCTATCGCTCGTGGCGCACATTGCTATATCCAATATCAAGGACTTCCACATTCCTCACACCACATTCCTCACATATACTTATTCACATCATGGTAATAGACGAATATAATATAATACATCAATCATAATAATCAATCAACGTTCTACATACCAGTCATAACTGGAACGACTCTCACTAGTCTTCTCGACTGCTTCCCCTTTATGTCCGCCCGATGGGCTTTTATTCACAGGTCCGATCCCTAGGACCTTCTAACTTGCAGTGATAGTAATACAGCGCTTTCGCCTCCTTCAGACCCCGCCCCACTACTACTCACAACAGCACGCTTAACTTGCTGTCTACTGTGAGTCCTTACTCTACACCCGCTCTGTCGCAATCCCCTTAATTGCACTCACTCCACTCGTGACATCATCCCCCACCCCAAAAAAATTAATGCAATTAATTTCAAATCGCATCAAGATGACTGTCAACGAGTGAGCGCGAGCAATACCTACACTAGAAGAATGACCTAGCAGTTCCCCTAGCATGTAAAATACCGAAATCAGGGGAAAATATGGGGATCAATATGGTCTGAAATATGCATATATGTGTCACCTCATGAATAGCTAACTAAACACAATATCTAATACAGAATCAAAAACCATTCAACCTATCAACCATTCTTCATATCATATATTTTATAATGTCAATATTTTAAAGTCGACTCATTCACACAGATCCTGTCAATGTTCCTGTCCTCCGATGTATAAGCTCCTGAACTCTTCGCCTAGGCTCGACTAAGGTAGTCGGCGATATGATTGCTGGTTCCTGGAATTGGTTGAATAACGAAGGTGTACGGCTGCAAAGCCAATGCCCATCTAGACAAGCGTGGGCTGGACGAACGATTCTTCGACAAAAATGTCAGTGGCTTGTGGTCTGTCTGGATACAAAATTCTCGTCCCATGAGATAACGTCCTAGTTTCTGGACGGACCAGACAATGGCAAGACACTCACGCTCTATCACAGAATACTTTCTTTCTCTCTGCAATAACTTCCTACTGACATAACATACAGGATGGAGACATTCGTTCTTCTCCTGTAGAAGACAAGCGCCGACACCAGAGTCCGACGCATCCGTTCTGAGGATAAAATTAGATCGAAAATCGGGTAATATCAGAATGGGTGACGATGATAACGCTGTCACCAAATTATCAAATGCTGTCTGACATTCAGACGTCCACTGGACCTTATCGGGTTGTCCCTTCTTAGTAAGGTCAGTAAGAGAAGATGACAAGGAGGAAAAATTTGGAATGAACTTTCTGTAATAATTTAAAATTCCCACTAAGCTTCTGACTTGTTTCTTTGTTTTAGGGATTTGCAACCCTACTAACTTGTCAATTTTTGTTTCTTCAGGTCTCTGAACACCTCTACCCACAATATGTCCTAAGAATATTATCTCTGGACATGCCAAGTCCATCTTTGCGGGTTTAGCAGTTAACCCAAAATGGCGTAATCGTTGAAAAATTACTGTTAGTGTCTGAATATGATCAGACCATGTCGACGTATGGCATGCTATATCATCAAAGAACGACACGACATTAGGTATGTCCTTCAACACCAATCTCATTAATCGTGCAAACGTCGCTGGTGCGTTTACCAACCCAAATGGCATGACCTTAAATTGGAATAATCCAATGGGCGTTTGAAACGCCGTGTATTGTTTAGACTCCTCAGTAAGCGGGATTTCCCAATACCCTTTCGTCAAATCTATCTTGGAAAACCACGTGGACCCGGCCAATGAAGCTATTAATTCCTCCTGAAACGGAATAGGCTCCCTATCGCCTACCGTAATAGTGTTCAATCTTCGAAAATCAATACAGAACCGCACCGATCCATCAAGTTTCTTCACGAGGACGATGGGTGATGAATACGGCGATGTTGATGGTTCTATCACATCTAACTTCAACATCGACTCAACTTCCTTTATGACTCTATCTCTCGAAGAAAAAGGCAGCGGGTACGGTCTAAGAAATACTGGCTTATCCGAAGTCAACTTTATTTGGTGCTGGATCGCCGTAGTGCGACCCGGCAAATCCGTAACAACATCCGGAAATGACGCTAACAGGGTCTCAAGTTCCCCACTCCTTGAACTCGTAAGGTCAGGGTTAATTTTTACGTCCCTGTAACCTTGTGTCGGAGTTAACTCCGGCAATTGAATTTGTAACTCCTCCTGCGCCTCGGTGTCGCTTACGTCACAGTCCAACTGGTCTACGACCCCCGTACAAGCAGTAGAGAAGACAGTCTCCTCTGGTCTTGCCTGTGCACACAGATACTGTGGTCTCTCATAAAATCTCTGTAGCATATTAACATGGAAAACCTTACTCGTTCCATCAATGTGGATAGCGTAATCTACCTTCGAAACAACTCGTTCAATAACATAAGGACCTTTCCATGTCATCAATAACTTATTATGGTCCGTAGGTAACAACAACAGAACCTTGTCTCCTGGCTTAAAAATTCTCAGTTTGGACCCTCTATCTTTATAGTCTTTTGCTCTTTTCGAAGCGATACCAGAAGCTTCTTCTGCTATAGTGCGCGCTGAAGATAGTCTTTCTCCTAAATCAACAAGGTACTGAAACCTTTTTAAACGGTTCCGAAACCGTGGGGATCTTTTGACGAGGAGCCTGGGGTGTACGACCCTTATGCGTCGTCTTTTGGCACGCACTGCACGTCTTACAATATAGCCGTACATCTCTGTATACTGACGGCCAATAAAAATCTTTCAGAACCCTTTGCTTGGTTCCCGCACTTCCCACATGATCCGCTAATGGAACATCATGGGCCAGACGCAATACTGTAGCAATTAACGACCGTGGCACGACGACCTGCTTTTGAACGGAAGCCATCGTGACGTACATACGGAACAGAATGCCCCCCTGGACAAAAAAGGAGGACGACCCGTTCTTATATCTCCTCGTTTTCTCGGTTCGCGCTTCCCCAAAACATGGGTTTAATGATGGGTCCTCCCTTTGTAATTTCGCCAAGCGCTCTGGCGTGATATCTAGGTTGACCGCTGGCGTAGCCAAAGGTCTAATCTTGTCTTTATCGGCTACCCGTCGGCGTGTTTCGACCGCGGCGCAAAAGTCAATACCTTTTGATTGCGACCATGCTTGCACGTTCTCATCGGAAGGGGAAACTACCCGTGATACATTCCCAATGATGAGCTGGGCGCCTGGAAACCAACCAACGACTGCTTCGACTTCCCCGCTAAGGAAAGGTGTATCTATCATTATTTTTGCCATGGGTAATTTCTCAATGGCCCCCGAAAATTGGATGCACGGGACAGTCTCACCTGTAAGCTGTGACTCCCGAATGCAGTCCCTATGCACTCCCACAACGGTAGATCCTGTATCTCGTAAAACCGAGACCGGTTCGTCCCCAACAAACCCCGGATAAACCCTAAGACCACCTCCTGTATGACATGAATTTATAACGGGGATCTTTCTCCCACAAGGTAAAACACCGGAAGATAATAACTTCTCACAACTGGGACACTTAGAATACTGTCCGCCTCCGTTGTCCGATGTAACGCACGCAGCCGCATGATGAAATTTATTTGGGGAACATGGACTGGAGCTACTGTCCACGTTCGCCGCTATCCTACCTGCAGGGCAGTTCACGCTGATGTGATCTGCTCTTCCGCAGTTCCAACACTTCGCGGCCCTACACTCGCGGGAAAAGTGACCCACGCGTCCGCAAGTCCAACACTCCGCTCCCTGTGCTGCCCTAGGCCTGGGTCCCCGTGACCCCTCGCGACCGGAACTAGAGTCCCTATGCCGTCGGTCATCGGCAAAGGTCACAACTCGCCCCCGGCCATTACCGCGACCTAGCCCTCCTGCTCGGTCAAACTTACCGGATCCATATGCCGGTGATTGGTGATAGCCCCTACGCTGCCCCTGGGCTTGCCCGCTATAGGCACCACGCTGACGCGACCTGTCCCCAAGTCCTGCCGGCGACCCCTCGACAACGGCGACGTACCCAGCATCTTGGACGTACGCCCTGGCGACTGGTTTGGACGGATGCGCCGTACGGTATGCCTCCGCCAACTTAGACGCCTCCTGCACCGTCGCGGGTTCGTTCTCTTTCAGGAAAGCCACCAGATCTTTGTGGCACGACGCGTACAGCTGGTCACGGATCATTAAGTCTTTCAGTTTAGCAAAATCCGTGCCCACATGCGCCAAGTCTACCCAGTTCGCGAAATACTCCGTCAGTCTCGCGACGAAGGCAGCAAAGTCCTCCCTGGTATCTGCACGTGCTCGCCTAAACTGCTCCCGGAAATATTCCTCGGTACGCGCAAATCGGCGAAGCAGCAAAGCCTTCAGCTTATCGTAATCTTGTACGTCTTCGCGCTGTAGCTCTTTAAAGTATGTTAACGCTCGCCCCTGCAATAGCGACGCCAGGTACGTGGCCCATAATTCCTTATTTTCCCCCCATTGCAATTGTGCGTTCAGTTCGAACCTGTAAAGGAAGGCGTCTATGTCGTCCTTCCGGTCGTCGAACGTAGGGAGCTTAATCCTAACGCCACCTTTATTGGGTACCTGCCGCTCAACTGTTTCTGTTGGCGCACTCTTTTTGATTTCCAACTCCGCTATTCTTACTCGCGCGTCTGTCTCCCGCTCTTGAGCTTCTATCTCCTTTAACCTTAACTCCCTCTCCTGTTGCTGAGCCTCTAACTCCTTCAACTTAAACTCTCTTTCCTCTTCCTTATCCTTAGCCTCTCTCTCCTGCTCCTGAGCCTTAGCCTCTTTTTCTCGCTCTCTATCCTTAGCCCGCTCATCGCGCAAATCCGCCTGCTGTTCTTTGATCCAGCCGCGTAGCTCCTCTCCCTCCAGGCCAAGTTCCTTACCCAACTTCATTAGTTGTTGGAGTTCCGCCATTTCACAGATTTATGGTTATGGTATGTATACTATGAAAACGGCTACCCTGTCGGTATGATCACTAGCAACACGACCAGAGACCTGAGATCACACCAGATATAACAATCCCCAATTCAGAATACAATTCAGAAATTTACCTTTACAGCACAACTACTTCTATATCTACAAAATGTATAGCACTATTAATTATAAAGGAAAAAAGAAACGACAAGAATGAAGAAATACAGTAGAAGGACCACAAGTACGTCAAGGACAACGAACCAGACTAGGACAAAGCTTCTACAAAAAAAAACTATAATGGAAAAAAATGCAACCTACTACGCCGATTATACTACACGGTACAAACAAGAACAGAGTCTGAAAAAAAAGAACGTATCTACAAATAGGGAAGAGAGGGACAAGAGAAACGTCTTCCTAAAACAACGAGGAAGATAGAACGCTACAATCTAAACAAAAATACAGGTCCCTATAGAACTGTTCACTGTGGTGAACGCGGTTCCAAGTTTAGCCCACCTCCCGAAGAGGACAAACTACGCTCACCACAGCAAACCCGCGCCACCGCCCGTATAACCTATAACGACAACAACAGCAAAAACAGGGAAAAAGACAGATTAAAGGAACAGCCCACAATCCAGGGCACAAAAATTTTGACTTTCACTTAACTTTTGAAATTTTGAGTAAAACCTCTCCCTTCAATCGGAGCTCTGGCTGCTCGTCTCCTCAGGCTGCACGCACACACACTGTCTCTCTGAAATTTAAGTACACATTAATACATATTCATCAAAATACATGCATCAATACATATTATTATTCATAAATATACATAAATCATATCATGAAATGTCCATTCATCCAACGAACAAGACAGCACAAATACCTACTAACTAACTACAACTAAATATTACGAAAATGGACGAGTCACAATGGACGAGCCCCCAATGTCACAACGGACGAGCCCCCAATGTCACAAATCCCAGACTGGGAGATGTAATAAGTTATGACAGGACAACAATCACGAACAAACAAGTTAACACTTAACAGAACAATCCATCAGACTCACACATTTATTAAACATAATTATACATATAATAGCGCAATTACATATATTATATTATTGAAATGACTGCCGTACAACGGCCTTATTCTCACACACACGCTCCCTCGGATCCACAATCCGGTAGTTACTCCTAAAGGCACTTCGGCCTCAGCCTCTCCCCTCAGGGTCTTAATAGTACATTAATGATTCACTGGCACCGCAGTCTCTCAATATCACCTTCCTATTGTCATACACCTTAGCACTCCCCTAGCACCTCCGCAGGGCAATAACACATTATTATTTCCATAGCCATCAACATGGCAACAACATAATATCAGTTCACTAGCCTATCAACATGGCAACAACATAGTATCTCATTCACTCTCATATCTACGTCCCTGTCCGTGGCCTGACTGCCACGACTTTATGTGCCTCTACTGTCCTGCACTGACAGCCTCACTTCTGGCCTATGTGTGGCCTCCGGCCCTATGCTGGCCTATCCCCTGTGCTCATCGAGGTGGCTCTGCGGCCCGTCCCCGACACCTACAAGAATAACATTACATTGGTATAATACCCTACCATTTCTATTCACTCCACCTCTCCTTACAACCCATGAAACGTACACACACTAGTCCACCTTTCACTCACCACACATCTTACGGTAACACACTTCCAGCGGAGTACACACTACTCACTCGCGCTACAAATCCATGAACTCACTTTCATCTATCGCTCGTGGCGCACATTGCTATATCCAATATCAAGGACTTCCACATTCCTCACACCACATTCCTCACATATACTTATTCACATCATGGTAATAGACGAATATAATATAATACATCAATCATAATAATCAATCAACGTTCTACATACCAGTCATAACTGGAACGACTCTCACTAGTCTTCTCGACTGCTTCCCCTTTATGTCCGCCCGATGGGCTTTTATTCACAGGTCCGATCCCTAGGACCTTCTAACTTGCAGTGATAGTAATACAGCGCTTTCGCCTCCTTCAGACCCCGCCCCACTACTACTCACAACAGCACGCTTAACTTGCTGTCTACTGTGAGTCCTTACTCTACACCCGCTCTGTCGCAATCCCCTTAATTGCACTCACTCCACTCGTGACAAGCCCCAAGGGCAGACTTTTCTTTATGAATACATGAACTCTTTCCATAGGCACAAGAAAATCTCATTGGCATCAAAATAGTTCCTGAACTCAAGATTCCAATTTCTTAAAAAGATTATAGAATACATCAGCCACTGACGTCGCATCGATCCTAAAAGAGTTCTCTGTATTATAACGTCACAGGCCTTGCTATAAAAGGATGAAAGCGCTGGACGAGAAAGCAAGTAAAGACAATCATCATTACGAAAACTGTCATGATGTTCACAGTTTATCAAAACCCAGTTTAACAGCCTGAGACACGAGGGGAATGCTTCGTCTACTGCTTTCTTTCTCTGCTGCATGTTAATTTTCATTCCGTCCATCTACTGACAATCAATGCGTTCAGGTGAAGTGTCAGTGAGTATCTGAATGGGATTGGAAGCTACGTCGGTATTTTATTATTATGTTTTTTTTCTTCCGGTGTTTTGATTATGTGTCAATGGCAACAAACTACTTGGGGGAACGGGAGGTGCGATCTGTGTCTTTTTCTTTACTGCTTTTACAGACTTTTCTTTCCTCCTGACTATTTTTCCAAGCCTTACAGGGACGCCATGGCGCCATCAAGACCTAGGCAGGAAATAAACGCTGGGCTCCACTGCTCTGGATGAAACTTTACAGTGTTTGAAACTGACTTTGAGTTTAAGAGTTTAACGGCACGTCAGCACGACAACGGCCATTTGGTGTCCTTCACGTTGTTTGAGTATTTTACTGTGGCTTCATTATCAGGTCAATTAAAATTTCTTCAATGGGGATATAAAATAGTGTAAATTGTGGCACACTCACAGTGTTAATTAAACAGTATTGTATTGAAAGTGCTCAGAATCATAGCACTGTGTGCTTCAGTCTAGTTTTGTCTCATAACGATATATTTTGTCCCCAATCGACATGTAGCTACATTTGCAGGGCGAAAGAAAAACGTAGGCCCCTCGGGTAGATCCTTGCACAATTAACTACATAATTTTGGCCACACATCAAATTTTCTCACCACCGAGTGGCAGAGGGGACTGATAATTGACCGCTTTTTGTGCCTTAATCACACATTAGTGACAATCCATGCAAAATATGTTCTACATTTGCTCCACTTGGCCAGCCAACAGCTGCTGTTCCCTCTACACTGAAGTGCATTAAGTACAACAATGACGGTTGGAAATCGTTCAATATAATTATGTCTGTCTGGGTCACTGTTTTGATTCAAGAAGATAAGAAAAATCTGCATTACAACCGATCAGTGACAGGATGCACATTTAGTTTTCGTCACCGAAAACATGAATCAGTGGACCTGTGAATAACACAATCCATAACTGGGATTTGTCTGCATTGGAAGAGGTTGAGGAAGACGGAAGAAGAAAGACCTAGGAAAGACGAAAGATATAAATGAGAGACACAAGCAACAGAATATGAGAACCAGAAAGATATTGTCTGCTTCTGGGTACAAATATAAATAGATTATTACATAACCCAGCTGTTTGTCAGCTCGGCCCAGTGGTGTGTCTAAGCCGAGCACACCCATTTAATCAGAATGCATGGTGTTTACCTTTCATATTTATTCATGTTTTCAGCTCTGCGTAAGTTTTAAACAAAAATATAAAAAAAGGGAAAAAAGCATCAAAACCGGTGCAACATCGATCGCTAATTATGGCTTCATGAAATAAGCCTTTTATCGGTTTAAATCTACAGCCTCAACAATGGTAAATGTTGGCTCCCAATGACTGAATGGCAATTCGAAAGTAGGGATGGATTTTTTGTTGTTGTTTTTCGAATGTAACCGTGGTCTTCCACGAAAGAGTGGTGTTTCAGCTTTTACACAAAACAAAAGCGCTCTGGGTTCGACCAAACAAGAGACACGTTTCTTCTATAAACGCCGTGTTTCTTTACATCCTGTTTTAAATTGAAGCTACTGTCAAGAACAAAATAAAACCCTATCCCTTATTCAAAATAAGTACACTAGAAACATATCGAGGGTTATCAACCAGAACGTCCTATGTTCATTTTTATTCAGTGCTCATAAATTCCTGTAGACTTCATTTCATAACCCAATAAAACTACTCATGGCTGTGACCGTGTTGAAGTTACTGCAATTATTTGAATTTTCATTAAGATGACAAATTTTTAACTCGTTTTTCTAAATTTGACAACACTGGACATATAGAACATTCTGATTGCCAACCCTCGATATTTCATCATACATCTCTTCTAGCCTCGTGATTATTTTTCTTCTGAATTCTCCCCTGTGCCATTTTTAAAGTCATTACAAATTATCAGACTGATTCTAGAGATTAGCTTAAGTGGCTGTCCTTGATCAAAACAAGTGGCCGACGAAAGATCAAAGAATACTATGAACTATTTATGGCAAGTCACTTTGTTTCCATTCTGGTTAAGCCTTGGCTTTGTCCGCGAATACCTAATCATGGTCAAGCATTTTCCCTTTTAATTTAAGACGCATGCGCATAATACATATAAGTTTCTCTGTTGAAGTTTTAGCTCTCGGCCACAACAGTATTTTACTGAAAATGCTAAGAACCTTAACATCCTGAGCTTCAGTCTAGTTTTAAGTCTGACAATAATTTACTTCGTCCTGAATCGAGAAGTAGCTGACAGAAATTAAAAGACCATAATAATGTGAAAACAAAAGACGTTAAAATGTCACTTGCTTCGAGCATTAAAAAACAAACAAAAAAAAAACAAAACAAAAAAACAAAACAAACGAATAGTTTTATTCTGATCTGATGCTCACAATACCTCGCTCCTCTTCACTATCAAACTAGATCTATTCATCGCAGTTACATTCGTTGAGATAGACATCTTTCACCATATTATTCTAAAAACGAATGATTAGTTTACGAAATGTGAACATATAATCCCCGACCACAATTGTACAGAAATACGACCCCCCCCCCCCCCCCCCACACTTTATGACCACCAGTCTCGCGACTGGAAGTGCAACACAATGGATCAATGTGGCTATTCTGTAACACCCGCCTTACCCAATCCCAGTTTCACACCACCGCTCCTGTCTCTGACAATATGAAATATTGATGCAAAAGGAGAGTTTGATGACACAGGGCACAACTGATCTCTAACCTCCAGCATCATCTTGCAGCATGTCTTCATTTGGAATTGCGCTAACTTCTCTTGCGTTCTCAGCATTAATCGCTTGACAAGCACTCACCATAAATTAACAGTAGCATGATATCATATCGCTGCTGATAACAGATATTAATATTCACTCTGACCAATGATTTTATCCTCCTCCCTAACCCCCCATCGCACATACGGCTTGGGTGACAACATCATTTCGCCAAAAACAATGAAATATTCCACGAGTTGTACATGCACATAATGTTTAAACTGCATTAACATATGACACGGTGACATCGACCTGAATATCCCTCCTTGTAAAGGAGCTGGGAGGGGCGCTAGCCCCTGGGGCTTGGTCATAGTTAAACAAGAGACGAGATGCCGAGATGGTTCATATCGCCAAATTCCGTCCGTCAGCTTGCGCGCGTATCATCCATGTCAGCAATGCAACAATTCGCACCACATTCCAGCATAACTGAACAAAAAAGACTACTACCATAGAGCTCTGTGAGCACTCATCGTGTTTATACGCGCGCAAGTTGTGGACAAGCTGGACGATCTAGATTTTGCAGATGACTTGGCACTATTGTCACACACACACGACCAGATGCAAGCAAAGACTACAGCTCTAAACTAAATTTCAGAATCTATTGGATTGAGGATACATCCTGCGAAGTCGAAGGTCCTAAAAATTGTTGCACCCCCAAGCGCACAAGTCAGAGTAGGAGATCAACCACTGGAAGATGTAGAGTCCTTCTGCTATCTTGGTAGTATCATTGACAATAAGGGAGGAACAGAGGCAGAAGTCAAAGCACGAATTGGAAAGGCACAGGCAGCTTTCACGTCCTTGAGCAAGATTTGGAGAACCAAGGATATATCTCTAAAAACAAAGCTGAGGATATTCAACTCGAACGTGAAGTCAGTCCTGTTGTATGGGTGTGAGACTTGGAATGCGTCTCAGGCCTGCATAAAGAGAATCCAAGTTTTCATCAACAGATGTTTGAGGAAGCTACTTAAGATCAGATGGACAGACAAGGTCAACAATGAAATTGTATGGAAAAGAACAAGACAGAGCCCAGTCAGAGAGGAAATTGGTAGGAGGCGATGGAGATGGATCGGCCACACTCTCAGGAGGCCAGGAAACAGCATCACGAAGAAGGTATTGGATTGGAATCCCCAGGGCAAGAGATCAAGAGGAAGGCCGCGCGGAACGTGGAGAAGGGCCAGAGAAAATGATGTGCAACGAAGCGGAAAGACTTGGAATAATGTAAAGAGGCTGGCCCATGATAGAGAGGGATGGAAAGTGTTTGTTGGTGGCCTATACCCTGATCCAGGGTGAGAAAGGCAATGATGATGATGAAGTTGTGGACATAATAATTAAAGAATGGTCCGTCTCGGTATTCTGTGTCTCAGGTTTAACACACCGTTCAAATAATATGGCTTTGAAAACTGCGAGACCAAATCGGTAAGCTTACTTGCAAGCGAGCTAAGAATAGAACGGACAGGGTTTGACTGGCAAACCTTCAAAACCTCTACACTGTATGTTGGCCTATCTTTACAATTACAGTCTGCAATCACAATTATTAGTGCTTCGCGTGCGATAAATGTCGTGCTTGTGCTTATCGATTACATCATTAATACCTGTATGGGAGATGATACATACTGATAACGATCCCGAATGTGCCGAAAATAAGATTCCAATAATTGATTTTCCTTCTCTCTGCTGCGCGTTACACGAGTTGTCTGTCACAGATATTCAATATGATCTCGCTATGACCCCGGTCGGTCTCATGGGTGTGTGAATTACGCTTGCCACTTGCCGTGTTCAAACCAATTTATTACAAGATATGAGAAGTCGAAAATTAAAAATTACTAGGCCCAAGTGCAAAATTCACGCAAACAGTAAATTTGTTGCCGTTACACGAAGCAAGTTAGATCTAATATAATAATATGATTTTCATCTGGCTGCTGTACTCTTAGAGTGACATGGTTCTAATTCTCCTGCATCAACTTTTGAGGAACTGAAGACTGAAGGTGACAATTGAATTTTCATGTGCTCATATCTTTTCATGATACAGGCTTTTTTTTTTTCTTCTTTGTAGTTATACCTACAAATTACACACCAAATCCCCTTGATACTGTGACATACAATGAAGAAGGCTTGTAGAAGTAGTGTGTAATGTGTAACTTTGCTCAGTCAAAAAGTGGAGAGAGAACCTTGTCATTCTAAAGGGTAGACTTTTTAACTTTTGGTTTTCAACATTTTGAACCAAAAAGGATGTACATGTATTCAATATCGACGTTTTGAAGGGCCACAGACACCTGATTACGCCAAATTGCCACTTACTATATTACAGACAGCACGTTTTGATTTTCAGGTCTCCGCACGTAAATAATTCTTTGCATAAATTTAAAGACTACACAGAAAATCGGATTTCTTTCTTCGGTCAACTTTCACATTATGCCACATGAGAAGGAATCAAAATAACCGTGTAATACGTTCTTGCCATTTTGAAGACACATGGAGAGCCTACATCATACTACAATGGGGCTGGGGGGTGAATATGTAATCACCTAGAACTCCCTGACCCATGTGACTAACAATTAGAGAACTCTGTGGTACTACCTCAATTTTTGACGGTAAATGACGTGGACACATCCATTTTGGACAAAATTCAACCTTCCAATTACTTTCATGTTATTTACCTACAAATTATTTTGAGCGCACAAACAAGAGAGAGAGAGAGACATCTTCATGGAGTAACATCGAACAATGGGATAGGAAATTTCGTTCTCCGCCTCTCTTTGCTTTTTGTTGCTCTTTACTCATTACAAGTGGAAAACCAACTTAACTATCACATCATTCTGAGTATTCTCCGAGTCAACACCAGCCAACTAGTCACAGTAATTACAATTGCATCGATCTCGCATGTCTGTCACACTGCCAACACCCACGCCTAGAATGACAGAAAAACCTAGATCTACACCTGTAAATAATAATAATAGACTGGAAAAAGAATGGATAGGCACAAGAAACAAAATAAAGGAAAAGAAAAAAGTAGCTCGATGGGGAGCCCTGTTGAGGGCTAGAAAGAAAAAGAAAGAACGAAAGAAAAACAAGGTCTAGACCAGGACAAAGACAACCCACTAAGGAGCCATTTTGAGGGCTAAGAAAGCCAAGAGAGCCAGGAAGACAACAGTAAGACCACCAACAAGAAACAAAAGCAAAGTACAAACAACAACAAGAAAACGTGAGGTGTAAATGCCTAGAGCAGCGACCATCCTAAAATAAAAACCTACAACTATGGGTAGGTGGCGGCTGAAAACAATCGCAATATCAACAGTTGGACTGTGCAGGTTTTCAGTTTCCATCGTGACTAGATGTTCAGCGACTTCTTGTAGTAAAAAAAGATCCAGACAGACTGCTTGAGGAAATATAAAGAAAGACAAACATGAAACGGACAACTCTTCCATGCAAAATGATACGAAGATGAGAGCAAATTCGGCTGAGATCTGCAGTGAAAATTATCAGGAGTGCAGAAATCGATCAATTTCTAATGTTTTCGGTGTCCCCACAACGCTACACTTGTCTCGCTTGCCATAACTCTGAAATGAATTTATCCGTGAAAACACAATCACAATGCTGCACTTAATTGGTGTACGTCTTTCCAAACATGAACATTAGTGGTGGCCTCGACGACAAACAAATCACATCCGCTCAAAATGTGAGATGGCTGCAACTCCTGCTTACCATCGAAAGGGAGCCTGGAGTTTGTATAATGCTGACCGTTTCCTTGAAAGAAAGAAAGAAAGAAGGTGACTGCAACTCCTGCTCACCGTCAATCGGGAGTCAGGAGTTTGTATGATACTAAACCGTTTCGAAAGAAAAGAAGGGGGGGGGGGATACTCTGGAACAACGGCAGACCCATGGATGGACAGATGGAATGCAAACAAAGACACCAAGTGATTCCCAAGGCCGACTATATCATTCAGCATCGTTCCGTCTTCATCTCATAAACTGATTATGAGGGGGGGGGGGGGGAACCTTCAATATAATCTAAAACTCTTGCCTCGTGACTGGCACTTTGGGTTGAGGGGATGGGCACCTCGCTGAAAGTGCAGTGGTACTTTAGCACCAGGAGTGTACTGGAAAATTAACCATTACCTCCCCCATGCGCCCCTCCTCCAAACCATCAAATGGGAAGCCGCGGACATTAAGAATTTATGATTATCAAATAACTAAACCTGATTCCTGAAACAGTTATACAAGAGTATAAATTAAGTTTACCTGAAATTATTCCTGTTTACGGATGGCGTTGTCCTTTAAAATATCTCACACTGTCATAGTACAGCTCAGTGGCGCTGACGTTTTCTTTTACAACATTAAGAAACAGTCAAAGTGGACTCCACTCTGACCTATAATACTAAAATGTAAGTAAATCTACCAAAGCTAATGCAATTTCGGGGAAAACAGTTCTTCAGCTGCAGCATTTTTTCTGAGATTCACCTTTAACTGTAAACTGTTTGAATGACAAGATCATTTACATCTATCATTTTGTTTTAAATCAACATTAAAGAGGAGCGTTCGTTAAACAGAAGACACTCAGAAACGACTGAAAAACCAACGGGACGGAGAAAAAAAACCATAATAATAATTATCACAACTCCAGTATATAAAATAATTTGGAACACAAAAGTTTGGGTTGATAACTTACGCTCTGCCGCGCACACAGGGTGCCACTTGACATGCTATTCCAAGCCACTGATCGGACAACAAAGAATCGACACCGTGTGTTTTTTCTATCACCAGGTCCCATGAGTCACTGGACCTATACTGCCAAGTAGGCTACTTTATACCGACCGATGTCTGAACACAGTGCTTATGGCTTAAACGCCCACAGAATGCTTGTTGTCTACTTTTCTACTTAAAAGCTTGTTCATACTGATTTAGGTATGAATTGAAGAAAATCAAGGGTCCCCGCAATATGCCGACGATGGAATAGGTTTTTGAACTGTACGTAATTAGGAGGCCTCCGTCGTATTTTTTAAAATTCTCAAACGCTGGATGATATATAAAAAAAAAAAAAGAATTAACCACTTTTAAACCAAACAAACGGAACACCTAAAACGTTTATTACTCAGAAACGTATGCTCTGAAGCACCAACTATCGATCAATAAATTTCTGAAAGTAATCAATGCTTCTTTGATCACACTGTAAGTGTAAGTGAATCTGCTGATGTAATGTGTAGGCCTACCAATCTTTGACATGCTATTCAAATCTCTTTCTCCTCCTCCCCTCTCTTCGCTTTTGCCGACCTGCCCAGGGAGTGAAATAATAAAGTTTTGACTGGCTTCTCGTGTATTCCATGAACAACTACATCGCTGAAATGTTTCACTGTTGCCGATATTCAAGACCTGGGTCTCGCTTTGCATTTAATGAAAGACTCGGGCTTTATCAAAACACACTACTCTGTAAAGAACACGGTCTACAGGCAACTACGTGTATCTTAAGGGACGACGAAGTATTACTTCCTTCGAAAGTGAAGAGAATCAGAACTAACACACACGACCATAGATATCTTACACTAAGTGTAAGATATCTCTGCACAAGACCAGCCTATTTTTCCAATATTAACAGAGCAAGTCCAGCCGCGCTGATCAGAAATAATGGAAGTAACACTATTAAGGCTAACGCAGTTTGAGACACAGTCAAAATGTACAAACGTAATCCCAGATGTGGAAATTATAAAAACAAATCCTGGGACAGCTTGTTTCCGGAAGAAGCAGGAATGAAACTTACATCCAGAATGAATTTGCCCCGTGAGCTCGCTGGCGACAACAATAGCTACTCACCATAACACAGGGGCTAGCTGGCCCAACCTTGAAAGAAGAATTGACGGGGGGCTGCTCTATCTGACACCCAATGATCATCCCGCCAAAAACCTGAGAGCAGTCGGGGAAAATGGCTACGCTGTGAGTCCTAAACTACCTTACCTTTTGAAAGACGGTTCTATAGCGTCTCCGTGCTGCTGGACCTCGTGGTAACCCGGGCCCATTAGAGCCAGGGTCGATCTTGGGGCATCCTGACACTGACTGAAGTAAATTACGAAGACTTGAAAGGATACCCTCACCACCACGGTTGGTTAGCGCTGCCGTTATTGAAAAGCTAGCAGCTGTTTGCCTACATGCGGACGGACACACACCAACACCCATGTACACGCTATCACTATCAACAACAACAACGCTATCACGCTACAAGCTCCAAGTGGGGACTTTTCCTAAAGCAAAGGGAGAGGAAAATGGCCACGACTATGCGGATTTTTCCCCCCTTGGTTTGAGGATAGGGGGTAAAGAGATGGATGGAGAGATTTTTCCCTCTTTCCTGTCTTCTCAACCCCCCCCCCCTTCCCTTCCCTGTCTGTCTGTCCAATTCCTTTAGCCACCTCTTTTTATTTTTCTCTTCCCCTTGTTCGGGAAGCATCCTAGGGCGATAAAAATCCACCCCCACCCCCTCCTTTCCATCCCACTCTTTCCACACCTTGTCTTGTGTTGTTATGGGCCTACCCCTCCCTCTGTTCTCCCAGGGGCGGAAACCTGGTTTTGGGGATCGTGACAAAAATTGACTGCTCTCAACAATAACAGTACCTGTACATGCTTTTGCCATGTCAGTACACAACAGAACAAAGAAAAATCACTACCACTGAACAAGCATCCCACATTGCTCGCTCGCTCTCTCTCTCTCTCTCTTCCCCTCTGTTCACCATTTCTCTCCGTCTCCTTCAATTCTGTTCTCATTCTAGCTCACTTTTATTCCTGCATGCACTCATTTTCATTTTTAAACATGATTCTCTTTCTCTCACTCACTCACACACACACACTCTTGTTCATCATTTCTCTCTCTTTGTATGTCCTCCAATTTTATTTTCAATCTAGATCTAGCTCACTTTCATTCATGCACTCATCTCCATTCTAGATATGATTCTCTCTCTCTCTCTCTCATTTCCTCATTTCTCTGTCTTCATCTATTTTTCCTCCGCCCACCACTCCCTGTTTGTCACATTTGGCAAGGTGGGGGCGCCCCTGTTCCCCCTCACATTCCCAACCGACCCAGCAGTAAAGAGCAGATCGGGCATAAATGATAGCTTTTGTTGCTGGCCGCTGTTTGACCCCCACATAACCCTTCACCCAGACCCTGCAGAGTGCAGCAGCGTGGTGCTCCCGCACCTCGCACACTGTTTCGGTCACTCATGACTATTTCTGCTCCGGGCTGGCTCAAAACGGGAAAGCCTGCGTGTGCCTCAGTAAAGTCAATGGATTGCAGAGGACCTAAAGCAGTCAGATACTTTGCTATTTGCAAATGTTTGCCGTTTTGAGCTCAGGGTGTTTTTCGAGTTTTCAATAAAGACCACAGTAAGTTTAAAGTAAGTGTTAAGATGCCACTGAAACAAAGCTTTACACGTTATCTCCTTAGATTAGGCGCACCAAATAAGTAGTTAGATGGCGACGTCATGACAATGTGTTTCGAGGCGCCACACCAACCAATTGGATTTTATTAAAACTCAGTGTCGTGATTTTTGTCACCATCCAACATCTGTATTTGACGCGCCTAGACTATGTGGGGAAAATGCTTAGCCGATAGCAAATGGTGTCTCTGCGGCGGAGAATTCAGCTAACTCTGCCCCCTCACCAGGAAATGACCGGCTCCAAGACGCAAACAGCTTAATAGCCCTGGTGCATGGTTTTTGCTTCCCAATCCGCATTTTGCCTCTTCTCGAACCCACTTACTTTGGCCAGCGTCTGCCCCTACCTACGCCCCTTATTATCTTCCACTGCAAACCTGCATTCCATAGTGAGTGCAGGAAGATGGCTGGCCCTTGTAAAGATAGATGAGGCGACTCTCGGGGAAGGCCTAGTTGCCATGCGGCGGCGGAGATTTCAGGGAGGGGGGTGGGGGAAGCAGGATGAGTAAATTTCTCGTTACTCAAGAGACACAATAACTTAAAAACCATCATTTTGGTACCTAAAAACACAGTTATTTGGCAAGGGGAACAGAAGTGACAGAAGGAAATCCTCACTAGCAGCGTTCTGAAACCCTCTAGATCTTCGTGGAGGGTCAGGACAAGAAAGAAGTGATACCTTTGTTTACCTCTTAACCACTCCCCCCACCACATAAACCAGCCGCTATGACAACTGGAAAATAATGGCAAGATGTCAACAAATACTATTTTCGTACAAATAAATCACACCTTCGCGCCGAACCTGATTGGTAATTATTTGAGGTTGGATTTACTTTGTCACACAACCGGATTTTCTTGATGGCCGGTGACAAAAAACAATCCGGAAGACAACATTCTCAAGGCCCAATCATTACTTAAGACATATATTTCAACAGACAGACCAACAGCGATAGCTCATTTAATTTCATTCAGAAATAATGTCTGGGGGACATTACATCCGTTCTAAATAACACTGGCTACCGGGGGCTATCAACCAGAATGTGTAATTTAATGTCCAATTTTATTCATTGCTCTTAGATGCCTACAGACACACCCGTGGCACAAGGTGTGTGACTTGATTTCAAACCCCAATAAAACTATTCACGAGACCGTCTTGATGTTATTGCAATTATTTAAATTTCATTAAAATTACAAATTTCAATCTTGCTTTTCTTAATCTGACCATTTTGCACATAAAACATTCTGGATCCAACCATCGACGTGTCTTTAGTTTTGTGAGCTGGGTCCGCCCACAGGAAGCACGGCGAACATCATTCTCTGTGTCGCCGAGTAACAACGTACCAAGCGCTTGTTGTTTATGATTATAAAGACAAGACAGAGTGATGTTAGCCCGCCCTTGATGCGAGGAGCCTCATGCCTGCAGTTGTTGGTGTTTTTTTTTTTCTTGTTGATCAACTTTTTCCTCCTGTCGTAATTACATTATCAAATCTAGAGCTTCCTTCCTTTTTGGCATCTTCAAATTTAGAGCGGGGAGGGGGAGAGAGAAAGTGGGAGGGAGAAAGAGAGAAACAGAGAGCGAATTAATGTCCCCATACCATCATGGCCGCAGTTGCGAGCTCCGGGGGGCTGGACCGGCTTTTACTCTTCTTTCGCTTTGCTTGTTTGATCGCTATGGATGACATTCATAGGTTTCCTTTGAAGTGTGTTAGCTAGCTGGCAAAACTGATGTCGGTAACGTATTTTCACCCACCTCAGCCTTTGCGGTTGATGTTGGCTAGGCTAAGACAAACAACGACAAGCCTCCGTTATTCGGACAGTATCCAGATATAACGTTCGCCACGGTATATCCTGTTCCTTTACTCTCTGGGTTGGCAGTTTTTAAATGATATTAATCATTTTATAAAAGCTAATTATCACAAAGAGGACGCCACGAGAGACGACGGAGAGATGATACTGTGCAAACTGGTGGACCGGCAGGAACAAAAACGGAAGGCAAATAGAGAAGAGAAGAATGGAGATCACTGGCGGAGAGCCGCGTCCTGCACTGAACGGACAGGGCCTGACAAGAACAGGAACAATTATCACAATCTCGAAAGATTCATGCAACTGAAGCTATTTGTTTGCCAGATTTTTTATTTTTTTTAACACAAATATGATCTTCCCAATTTGTCACAAACTAACTAACAACTGTGTGAAACCTCTATAGTACATGTATTAGATAATGACAATTTCACCCGGGTCTTTCAAACTCGAACAGTGTGTCTTAACCAGTATTGCAGTCCAAAGTAAATTTTCCGCATATAAACCAAAATGAAAAATCAAAACAATTATGATAATAATAATAACTTTTTAATAAATACATAAAAATATGTGATCCCGTTTTTCCGAAAGTTACATGCTGGGCCGCAAACTGTGCACAAGTGGCGTCCTTGGTGTAATAATATTTAGATCATAATGAAAAACAAAATTGATCCCGATATCACCCAAATCTCAGGTAATGAAAACAAGGACTAAACATACACCTGTTTGCCATTATCCTTGCGTACAATCACCAAGCAAAGAAACGGGAGCACAATAATAAATACAACGACAGTGTAACCGTTTGGTAATCTTACTGGGACGCACAGAACAGTAATAACTACAAGAAGGGTGGAGCTGGGTGTCTACTGTGATTTGATTGCATCACATTCTGCTGACAGACACGGTTTCGCTAATTACATTCCTATATCACAATAACACATCAATATTGTACAGCCACAAATCACCCACATAATACTGCGTGGATAGGGAAAATATCGGGTGAATTCTCGCAGTTCAAGCTTCCACAGGCGACCGATTTCTGTTCATTAAAAATAAGCAAACGCTGGTAATCCTAAAAGTGTACCTTACTGTCAACATGACATATCTCCATGCACACGGACAACAAATAATAAGCCCAAACAACAATAAAAATGAAAAATCGCAGTATTCTTCTCTAACCGAATCTTTGAGTTCGTGAATACCCAAACAAAGACTGTAAGATCCCTTTCTCTCTAAACATTAACCGCGTTTGATAACGCTTTTTTTTTTCGGGACACTTTTTTTTTTTAAACCTACCTGTAATCAGAAAGCAAAGCAGGCACCTGCATTAATTATTAAATTAAACAATGCAAAACGAAAATTAATTAAATGTTAGGAAATGTGCCCACGCCAATCAAGCTTATAAACCGAAGCAGTTTAGATTTTTTCTCAAGGGGAAGACACAAGAACCACCCGAGGGTTGGCTGTAATTGTTCACTATAACACAATAAACAATACTGATGGGAAAATGGATAGAAAAATAAATAAATAAATAAGCAACACCAATAAAAATGTGATCATTTTAAATGTAGCAATAAAGGAAATCTCAACAACAGCTTTCTCCTCCTTGAATTCACATTCTGGTGTGGTTGGGTGGAAGAAAGGTGTAGGGTTTAGCCGAGTGGAAGAGTCCATGTGAAATCATGCGAACTGTTGCCACACTGCCTGGGTACTCTGTGTACACACTGGCATGTGCATCTAATTATCTCCAGCATTTGGTGCTGCCCATCATTATTGTTGTTGTTGTTTTCTACACGTATAACTTATCCTGACATTGGCTGTGCCATGTCCTAATCATATTAACATGAGTTGTTTCACTGCCTGGTCAAAAGGTAATATAAAAATAGGTTCAATAGCTAAGGTCTTTCAAACTATCTCTGAAAAAAAATCTATACTGTTTCCATGAGAATAATCTTTTCCCCAAAAATCTTCCATAGATGTCAGTGCTGAGAAAGCCACAGGACAAGAAGTCAACAACCCAACAAGAAAGATTAACAAGAAAAAGGAGGTGCAACTGCACAAAGCAGAGATCCTCCGAAAATAAAGACCTCAATATATATCCATAGATGTCAGTAAAACGTTCTTGGTAAACTGTACATTAAAAACTCACCAAACACATTTTGTTGCTGTTGTTGTAAGTAACAGAATTTTTAAATAATAATAATAATAATAATAATAATAACAATAAAAGATATAAATTCATAAATGTGACACGGAAACCGCCTGTTTTATACAAGGCACCCCAAAAAGATCTGGATTCATGGCCATTTTTTCCTGTCGTGAAACTTAAAGTGCTTCTTTTTATTTTAGATCCAAGAAGGCTTCGAAACTACTAACAGAGGAACGCATCACGTTTTTTTCGTATTCTCAAGCGTTGCGAAGCCAAAGGCTGTTAATCTGAGTATTTACTGTAACCAAATTTTAAACACATTTCGTCACTGTTCCCCAAAACTGTAGTTACAGGTTTTGGTCACTTTTCAGGAGAAGAGAAAAACAAACTGTTACATTTTAATTTTAGCACAACTGGTCTAGTTATGATGAATTTTCGACATTTTGCTATTCGATTATTTTTCGCCTAAATAGTCTACAACCAAGATCACTCGATGCGGCTTTGAATGTAGTTGAATAACATAAATATCGATTTTTCAAATTTTTAGTTACTACGGTCTCAGGGGATGATGACAATTTTTGCCCCAAGGATCTAGACTTTCGGGACACTCTGATATTTCACGGGGGACTTTTCAAGGTGTCTACAGTAAGCTTTAAGAGAATAGCCCCAAAAGATACCAGCAAAAGTTTTACAACAGTCTTACAGGCTTACAGGCCAGGTACAGGTAAGACACGTTAGTAGATGCTGTGGAGATGCTATCACACCGTGGGTCAAAGCCATAGACAACCGTGAAGTGTCCGGAAAATGCGCAGGGGAGGGGGATTACCGTCCACAATAGACGCACAGGGGGTCGTCAGATCAGGCAACCACCTCCTGTGTGACTTGACCGCTTTTTTTGTGGTTGTTTTATTTTACATGCTTTTGGCGCATACATAAAAGCGGGCATGACCAGAGTGTGCTTGGTTGGAGGCAACAGAGGCGACTTCCCCGGCAGGTATGATCTATCAATGTCCAACACTGCATGTCCCCACTCTGACCTCGGCGGCTGACCACTTCCAGCGGTACAGTGTCCTCCGCTTCTGCGCCGATCGGCAAAGGACCCTGAACTCGGGGGCGCGACGGGCGAAGAGCGTGACACTTTCATTACCGAGAGGATACACAAACAGACGTACAAACACATCAACATGTGATCAATAACATGCCCATGCCAACTTGCCCGTTGCCGCAAAAAGTTTTCTTTACTGTGTCCGATTCTCTCAACGATTACTAAGGGCGAACGGCGAAGGAGAGAGTCGAGAACATTACTATGCCCAGTACGATGTCGAATTGTTCATTGGTGCGGGCTATTTAAATAAGTCAACATAACATGCATATCGCACGTGGACACCGCATCCCCAGAACAATTACACATTGCACATACCTAATTTTGTTCCCCATCAACAAAGCGCGGCCCTTGTTCTTGTTTGTTCTATCTCCGTTCTCTGGAAAACTGGAGGTCTTAAATTTTAGTATGGACAAGAGGTGTTACAAATGCACATTTTCAACACTACTTAAAATGCGTTGTGGCACTTGTCAAGCTGCTTGTTTCACAGCTTCGATTTATTATAACTCCTTATCATAATACTCTTGGGGGAGAGAGAGAGAGAGAGAGAGAATAGAGAAAGAGAGAAACTGACGTGTGACAATGTTTTCTAATAGATTTTCAAAAGCACACTTTTGATGGCAAGGAAAATGGCAAATTTGAGCAGATCGACTACATGCGCCAGATAGAGAGAGAGAGAAAAAAAATTCCCGGGCAACCATAGGGGTTCGCAGCCCGTGTAACATAACCTTAATTATTAATAAGAAGAAATAATATAAAAACTACAGAAAAAAAACTGCGGGGTCACAGCAAAGCCATATAATATGCAAAGTGAAAGACCTGGGCCAGTTGAAATCTGACTACAGGATGGTCCCGTTTTTGATCTGATCTGTCTACAGTGGTTACAAAACCAATGGGAGCATTCACGCACGTTTACAAACCCCAACATTCAAGCGCAATGCTGACGCTAGGGGCAGCCGGTTTGGGTCTGAAAATGTACACAGTGGTGAGAGAAATTCGGTTTCTATTGTGGCCACCCCCGGGGTCAGGCTAGTGGGCAGATGGAATGGAGGTGCCCCGCCATTGTGACTGAAAATCATCATCATAATACCATTTGGCTGGAGGTGCGCCTTTCTTCAACGCCAATATTGCCGCTGACAGAGAAGGAATTAACAGGACTTGGATGAAAGAGAGACTCAAACAAAGGAGGAAACGGGAAGGAGTGGTGATTGAAAAGAGTAAGGGAGACACGGGGAGAGACAGAAAGACAGAGAACGCGGCAGAGATAGCAAGAGCAAGGCCGTGGGGAAGAGAAAGATCTGCGCGGTTAACATCGCAGACGAATACTGGGGAAGCGGGGGAGGTCGGGGACCTTGCACGAAAATATATTTTGCTATAATTATATTTTGCTACTGACCAAGGTCAGTAACCATCTGACCACCCAATTCAGCAATATAATGTTCAATACAACCTAAACCGAGGCTCAGAAACCCTTACATAAAGGTACCCGTACTACATTGCAAAATATTTGAAGACTATTTTGTAGTTGTGGGATAACACGACACAGAGAGCATCTTAAAGGCAAAATAATTGATGGCAGATTAGTAAAAATATAGACATTTAATACAGTGGTGTTGGTTATCCTTAGTATGACAGTCTGGTGGAGCAGGAAAATGGGTGCTATATAATTCATAATTACAGAAAATTAGAGGATGTCTAGAAATTCTGAGTTTACATTCTTGGGGAATGTAACAATTAGTAAATTAAGAAAAGCTTCTAGCATCTTCTAAGGACATCAGCTGTGGTTAAAAAAAAAAAAAAAATACTGAGATAGTGCCATGCTAGCCGCGTTAAACAGTGACCTGACTTAATTTATTCGTTATTTTCAGATTTTTTGAATGTAATAATAGAGTTGTAGACCCATAATATGCAGTACAAAGAAAAAACGAATATATGCAAAGTTTTTAATTCCTGGCCTATCTAGATGGAAGTAAGTGTGGAGAGTATCAAAGTCTGGAGGTAGAAAATCAAGAGAGTAATGAATATTTTCTTTCCCCACCCCCGTTAAAATTAATTTAAAATCATGGACATAATCGCATCTGCATACGAAATGTCACCCTTTAGCCAATTATTGGCCACTTTCATAGGCCAAGGGGATTACTTTAAATAAAACCACAACAAACAAAAGTATATTTTTCAATGCAAGATCCAATGTTTATTTTCAGAGACAGAGCAAGGTGCCCCCCCCCCCCCCGACGATAAACATTTCACATTTCCGCAAGGTGAATTACCCTTCCACTTTTGCTCTGGTGTCACGTGTTTGAACACACGCATATACACACAAAGAACAAGCACACCAAATAAAGCACTGCCTAGCCATAGTCTTGAAGGAATGATGTATCCAATGTTGGTGCACAGTTTGCAAACTAAACGTATAAACGCATATTAAGTACGTCACATAATATGCCAATGAACAGATTACGTTGTCAGAACAGAGTATTATTTTCATGTTAAAAAAACAAAAGAAAGCGTGAGGTGAGGGTGGAGAAAATAAATATGTCGGAATGAAATTAATACTCTGATAGTTCTCTTTCGGGGGGGGGGGGGGGGGGGGGGTAGTGAAGTGTGAAGAGTGCATTGTGCTCAAATTATTATATCTGCATTTCCTTGGAGTGCACAGAACGGGCAGTACTACCAAGAGATATCTTACATATATATATATATATATATATATATAACTCCTATCACACCGTATATATATATATATTATACTAGCCTGATTACCCGTTCTACGAACGGAATAGGAAAGAAAGAAAAGGCAGTGTGACAGTGACAGATGATGACAATGGGTTAACTATTGTGACATACCGGCGTCAATCTCCCTAATCCAGACCCTTTCCTTTTCCTAGGCATATTAAAAGCTTAGATCTGGTCTAGACTAATTAGAACAAAGCTGAAACCTAACCAAAGCCAAAAAGGTTTGCTGTTGAGCAACGAAATGAAAGTCCTGCTGTTGGGCGCTGCTTTAAACAGTTAAAATGTGTGATGGCCACCCACGTACAACAATCGTTGCCGCTTGAAACGTTGGCCCTGTACTGTGGCGTCAATCTCTTACTTACTTACTTATGGATACTTATGGATTAATGGGTCTAGGGTAGCGTTAGCTAATAGTCGACCTAATCCAGAATCTTTCCTTTCCTAGATCTAGTCTAGAATGTAGGCATAGGCTATTGAAAACACATTCTAAAACACAGATATATAGACCTAGATCTAGTCTAGATGTAAACTAATCAGAACAAAGTTGAAACTTAACCACAGTTGTGCACTGTTTTAAAATGTGTGACGGCGGAAGTTGGCGGTAATCGTTGGCGCAAAACATCATGAGTTAAATAGGTCTGATTACTTCAGTCGATGAAATATTATGAGAAAATGCATTCTTGAAGGTACAGTGCACGCAAATCATTAGATCTGCGTCCTCATGATAAGACATGTAGATCTGCGTCCTCATGATAAGACATGTAATTTGGGGGTCTATTCCGAGGCCGTTTAGCACAATCGGCTATATTGCGAGGCGATTCAACAAAATCGGCGACTGTAATCGCTCAAGCAATTTGCGCACAGAATACTATAATCGATGACAAAAAATTGCCGCAAATTTGCCGAAAATTTAATGTGTCGCAACACAAAAACGGAAACAAACGTTCTGTTATTTCTCAAATATATTTAAATTTTATGTGCCGGCGACACGACCACAGACTATACTAAGCACTGTGTAAAATTTGAAGGCCATAGAATCAACATTAACGGAGGAGTAGCGACAGATAACAGTTAACTGCGTGCTACGTGTACATTTGCCGGCACATATACCTCTGCATGAAACGTGCTTGTACTCTGAAGTCTGATCATAACTGACCAGGGGACTGCCGCCAAATGATACCCCAGGGACATCTTGTGCTCCTTTTAACCCCCAGCTTCAAAAACCTAGTATGGTGATGATGGCATCCACTGAGACAAAACTTGCATGACCGCTTCGTAGCTCTGCAATCTGCATCAAGCTGCCAGTGGCATTTTGGGAACCGACTCCAGGACTTTAACGTACTAATTAATTTCAATGACCACAGTAAAATAAAGCATTCTCAATATGCTATCAGAAGGGTGTATTACAGGGACAATAAAGAGAGAGAGAGAAAGAGAGAGAGAGAGAGAGAGAGAAGGGGAAGGAGGGTCAGAGAGAGAGAGAC
This sequence comes from Onchidella celtica, assembly GCA_963931925.1. Taxonomy (NCBI): domain Eukaryota; kingdom Metazoa; phylum Mollusca; class Gastropoda; order Systellommatophora; family Onchidiidae; genus Onchidella; species Onchidella celtica. The sequence goes on along the minus strand of OZ007567.1, from coordinate 73,399,949 downwards.
AGGCTGGCAAACAGACAGAAGACAGACAGACAACGAGGGAGAGAGAAGGGGAAGGAGGGGGCAGAGAGAGAGAGAGAGACAGGATGGCAAACAGACAGAAGACAGACAGACAACGAGAGAGGGGGGGGGGGGCAATCACGTCCTTATCTCAAAGTAAATGGAGAAAAAGACAAAATAAGAGCTTGTAACGAAATAGAGAGAATTTTTTGTTTTAAAAAAATTACTAGGAGATGAAAATGGCAAAAACTCAAATCATAAAAGGATATAGATCTACAATGTATGAATTGATAAATGGATGAAAGATGTCATATGGCCCAGGTGCGCAAAAACAAAAGAGAAAGAGTGTGAGGCTGAAAAAAGTCTCTGAGATTACTGAGAATGATCTAACCATCTCTGAACCAAATAGAATATTATTATAAATAATCATACCTTGAAAAAATTAAGAAATAACAAAGGAAAACGAAGTGTGATTACTATTAAATACGATCAATTTCTGCAGCGGAACACTGTTTTAAAAAACAAAAAAATGGATAATTAATGCACAATACAGTACTATTTCTGTTGTCTGCGATGGGAACTTTGAATTATTCCATACCAACTTTACTACTCTCATCAATCATCCACCCAGCCATCTGTTCACCACCAACTTCTACAGCTTCAACACCAGACACCCCACACCACCACCACCAGTGAAGACTAAAGACACCAACATCAATTTACCTCTCAGTTTTATTATGCCCAAAAACAGCGTGAGATGGACGTCACGTATACAACGGCCATCACACAAATATTTGATGGGGCCACGCTGGTAATGCCCATTCCGGCTGCAGAAACTACACCTTACATTATGGTGATGAGAACATTATGTCAGGGAAAATACTGTCCTACTAATCCGCGGTGAACGCCATCCATCAAACTTCTGTTGACCCCAAACCAGTCCGCGCTTGCAAAGGCAATTCCAAATTGGTGATCGTCAGTGGTCAAGCCCCGAGGACTGCGCTGGCAATGAGCCAGCTTCCAACTGTCCCTGACGGGTCAGGGGTGACAGCGGTGTTGGGCGGACTGTTTTTCAACTCGTTGCGTACGATGAGCTGTACAGCCAAGGCTGTTGTTTGGGGTTGCCAGCCTTGGCCGGTGATTAGTCCCAAATTGCGTTTGTTTCCACCAAAGTCGAACGAGATGGTCGTCGGGAAAAATGACGCGTCGCTGTGCAAGCCTCAGGGCGGAAATGGAATGAACTAGCCCAGATAATGTGTCAAGAGGTGCATATACATCAGCCTATCATTTAAGCACATATTATATATGTTTATCTGAGTCTTTCTTTCTAGTGCCAAGACAACCGTCACCACGTCCAACTCATTACAATAAGTTTACGCACATCCTCGTTTCTTCTTGCCATATGAGTGTAGTTATGTAGATATATGGCCTTTAGCGTCTTTACAGACGGTCTTAGCAGCTAGAATATTCACTTTCACTTTGACTGACAGCTTCTCTCGTGGCTTATTCTACCAACGTTTGACCCGAGAGTGCGATGGCAGTGATTGCAGGTCAGTCTTTTGGGTTCACTTTGGCGAGTGTTTTCATTCCGCCTCTGTCGTTTTGTCAGGTGTGTTTCTTTTGCCTTGAAGTCTATTGCGAGCGTGCCACTGCGCAATTTTTGTCTCCATCTGCTTCGATCACTTGCAAGGTTCTCCCATTCATTGGGGTCGATGTTGAATGCTTTCATCGTGACCTTGCAAGTGTCTTTGAATCGCAGATGTGGCCTACCTCTGGGTCGGTTGCCAGTAGCAAGTTCCCCGTAGAGAATTTGTCTGGGGATGCGATCATTTTCCATACGGTGGAGATGTCCAAGCCACCGCAGTCTTTTTTTGCCTAGGAGAGCCTGAGTTGATGGAATGTTGGCTCGGCTCAGAACTTCGATATTTGAGATCCTGTCTTGCCACTTGATCTTGAGAATTTTGCGTAGGCAGCGCAGGTGGAAGGAGTTGAGGGATCTTTCATGTTTGGAGTAGGTGGTCCATGTCTCTGAGCCATACAGCAGGGTGCTTAGGACGCAAGTTTGGTACACGAGTACCTTTGTTTTGATGGTCAGCTTGCTATTGTTCCACACCCTTTTTGAGAGTTTGCCAAAAGCTGTGGCCGCCTTTCCTATTCTGGCATTTATTTCAGTTTTTATGTCTGTGCTACCACTGATGGTTGAGCCTAGGTAGCAGAATTTTCCCACTTGCTCCAGAGGAGAGCCATTCAGCATGATTGGGTTGGAGTTTCTCAAGCCTTGTGTCAAAACTACAGTTTTTGAGACACTGATCTTTAGCATGAATTTGTCACAGGCTTTGGCGAGGCTATTGATGAGAGCCTGGAGCGTGGTTTCATCGTGGGCCACGATTGCAGCATCATCTGCGAAGAGGAGCTCTTGTAACATAATATGCTCTGTACGAGATTTTGCTTTTAGTCTGGCAACATTAAAAATGGAGCCGTCCACTCTGGTGTTAATAAGTACTCCACCTGAACATTGACCAAAGGCATTCTTGAGTAGGGCTGCAAAATATATACCAAATAAGGTAGGAGCAAGAACACATCCCTGCTTCACACCGCTGTTTACAGCAAATGAATTGGATGTGCAGCCCTCAAAGTTGACACATGCCCTCATGTCAGTGTGGAAGGATGCAATAAGTTTTAGCAATGTTGGTGGACAGCCTATGGATTTAAGGACTGCATACAGGCCAGATCGGCTTACGGTGTCGAAAGCCTTTGTTAGGTCCACAAAGCATGTTATAAGCGGCCTGTTTTGTTCTTTACATTTTTCTTGGATTTGCCGAAGTGCAAATATCATGTCAATAGTTGATCGTTTGCTTCGAAAGCCACATTGTGTTTCTGGTAAGACTTTTTCCGCCAGTTGTTGAAGGCGGCAGAGGATGACGCGAGCAAAAGCCTTTCCAGTAATGCTGAGGAGGGATATGCCTCGATAGTTGTTGCAGTCGCCTTTGTCTCCTTTGTTCTTGTAAAGTGTGACAATTTTGGCGTCTCTCATATCATGTGGTATCACGCCTTCTTTCCAACACTGCAGTAACAGATTATACAGGTGTGGTAATAGTGGGCCTTTTAGGTCTTTTAATACCTCTGCAGGAATGTTGTCACTTCCTGTGGCTTTTCCAGCAGACAGGTGGTCGATTGCATTGGAAAGCTCGACTAAGGAAGGTTCAGCGTCAAGTTCGGCCATTATTGGCAGTTTTTGGAGGTGTTCCTCAAAATCTGGTGGAATATTTTTCTCAGTTGAATACAACAGAGAGTAATGCTCTACCCACCTATTCAGTTGTTCATTTTTATCTGTGATGGGTTCACCATTTACAGACTTAAGTGGGGCGCTTTTGGTGATGATTGGCCCAAGGGCTACTTTCATCTGACTAAAGGCGGTTTTCATATCTCCCTTTTCATTTGCCTCTTGTATGCTGTTACACAAGTCTGTCCAGTATTTGTTGGCGCAACGTCTTACCTCCAGCTGAAGTTTAGCTTTTGCATTTTTCAAACAAGTTTTTGTACTCTGATTGCAATTTTTGTTATACTCATTGAAAGCAGATTTCTTTTGCTCAATGAGAGGTAGGAGAATTTCGCTGTTCTGGGCTACCCAGTCGTTGTTTGAAACTTTATGCTGTCCAAAAGACTTGATGGCACAGTCATGAATTTTTGAACTGAGAGTGTTCCATGTTTCATCTACCGAGTCGCATTGGGTGACATTATCCATGCTTTCAGCAAATAACTTTTCAAATGACTTTCTATTTGATTCATCTCTGATTGCTGTTACATTGATCTTAGGGATTGAAGGGGCTTTTGATCTGTATATTTTCTTGGCCGAAATTTTGATTTTGCTGACTACCAGTGCATGGTCGGTGTCACAGTCAGCACTGTGGAGGGAACGAGTTATTTTTATACAGCCCAAACTCTTCCTCCTTGAGAGAATAAGATCTAATTGATGCCAATGGCCAGACCTGGGATGGCGCCATGATGTTCTTTGGCATCTCTTAAGGTCAAAGTACGTGTTTGTAACACATAATGAGTTTACGGAGCATAGCTCCAGAAGGCGCTGCCCGTTTTCGTTGATGTTGCCAATGCCGAAGTGCCCAATGCACTTTGGCCATGCGGAGTGATCTGCTCCCACTCGAGCGTTAAAGTCACCCAGAATTAGCAGGCCTTCGGTGAGAGGGATGTTGTGGAGAGTCCTCTGCAATGCCTCGTAGAAAATGTCTTTGGTTTCGTCAGAGGAGGTAAGTGTTGGGGCATAGACACAGATAATGTTGGTAAAACCAGACCGGGTGTTCAGTCTGAGTGTCATGATGCGTTCTGACACTCCAATTGGAGTTGCGATCGAATTGATAAGGGAGTTTTTTACGGCGAAGCCCACGCCGTGGATTCTCGGCTGTTCGCTGCTAAGGCCCTGCCAGAAGAAGGTGTAGTTTTCTTCTTTGACTGACCCGGAGTCGGGAAGTCGAGTTTCTTGAAGGGCAGCGATGTCGATGTTTAGTAGCTGAAGTTCTCGATCAATAATTTGGGATTTCCTGATGGAGTCAATATTAGTGAGATCTTGCTGTTGCAAGCCTGGGCGCATTGTTCTGACGTTCCAGGTACCAAGTTTTAGTATTTTTCTGTTTTTGCCAGGTGCACACTTTACGTCAGCTTTTTGACTTTTGGTCTAGCTCCAACCACCTTATGAAGCAGGCTGACGTGGCGGAACAACACCCAACTGCCTGGGGGCTGCCCAGGTTACGGCGGGCGGTAGTTGATCAATGCAGCTGAAAAGCCGCTCCCACCGACAGAGGGGACCCCTGGCGCTCATCCGTACGCCAAATGGATTGAGCTTATCACCGGTAACTGCCACCTCCCGTGTTGTGCCCATCCGTAACGGATGGCTGGAGTGTCCTCTCCAAATCGGAAATGGGTGGGCTTATAGAGGAGAGACAGACGCTTGCCAAGCCCGAGCAAACGCCTCCTCGTTTTGCTGCCTTGCCTGGGCTATTTTTAAGAGATGGTGCTTTGCCCAGAGGCACCACCCCTCTCTCTGCCATTCTAGTTAAACCCAAGGGAGAGACCAGGTCAATACATTTGGAACTAGTCCGGCTGCAGGAGATGCTGGAAGCCAGTTTGATGCAGTTCTCCCTGACAACCACCTTCGGGTCTCCACTCCTGATTTTCTGTCTGGGTTTACTCCCATAGCCTTTGCTATCATAGCAACACACAAGGCAGTGTGGTATTTGTATTCAGGGTTACCTTCCCCTAGTCTTCCTCTCTCCCGAGATGACCCACAAGACAGTGGGGGTGACAGTAGCAGGCTGTATTGTGTACTGTCATACAATAGCAGAAAACTCTGGCCTGACATGAGGTATGTAGATACGATAGCAATAATTCTAGATTCAAAACGCAAGGTAACAATACTCTAAAATATGTGAGAATGCCATAGGAAACGGATTATATGTTTAAAAAGTGGTCTGATTTACTATGGTACCATCTCGAATATTTACAAGGTTGGAAACATTCTTTCTTGTACAATTAAAGTATGCCTAGAAGAGTGGTCACATCTACCACGGTAAAAATATTATTATGTTTAGATGGGTTGCCACATTTACTTTGCAGCAAGAAATCTTCCTAACTGGCTAATAGAATGTTTCATAAAGAACTCTACGTCACTGTTATATAATTATCTCTTTCTATCCATTCACTTCACTTAACAGTTTTGCCCAAATCACGCTTGAGAGATCTAATCACCGATTGTGCAAACGAGGCCGTATTAAAAAAAAAAAACACAGAAATACGCTTGTGGCATGTCCCAATCACATAAAAACCATGAAAAACAACATTAGTGTGACCCGGCACTCTTAAAAAATTCAAATGCTCTTGGTATCAGAGTTGGGCCTTGTCCAATGTGTAAAAGATACTGTGATGACCCAAGATCAATGATCAGTTCTGTGGGTCACACGCTTCGGCAACAAACAAAAAAACATTTTTTTTTCTTCCATTTACGCTAATTTGGATGCTTTAAAAAAAAAGAAAAGAAAAGAAAGATTTACAAACACGAAAACGCAAGAAGAGACATTGGCGCTTTGGTGTGCTTGGCATTAGACTAGATTTAAAAGAGTGAAATTAAAATGGTGAGATTACAACAAAAAGTGAGCAAGAAAAATAGAAAGACCGGAAAAGATTGAACATCCACTGCACAATGTTAACAATATCCTACCTCCATAAGAGTTCTCATAGCCGTTGTAGTAATACTGAGGTTGCAGCACATCCTGATCCCATTCGGCGGGCCACATTGTCTCTAGTTGAAAACCTCCTACGATTGGGAATCTAGTTTGTCTAACACGTTCATTAAAATCACATCACTCGACTCTCCGAAATTCAACAGTCCTCTTCAACATTCCCTGTGCATCAGTCCATCGACATGGCGTTCGTTACTCAGATTTGAAATATTCTGCCAAGGTCAATGATTTAAGACAATGCAGTCAAAGCTTCCCTATAAAATCAGTGAAAAACAAATAGCGGTGATATATAAGTTGTCTCGTTCGCTGAATGCTCACTTCCAATGTTGTTGTGCGGCTGCGTCACTGTAACACTGGTTAAGTTAAATTTTCACAATGTGGAAACACGATCGCCTGAATTTACTGTTGTGCCTAGACTGATAATTAGGGTCAACGGCAGTCATAATAGTATCCATGTTGTATCCATTTTAATGAATTGCCCAGAACGGGGCATCACCAAACTCTGAATATCATTATCAAGCATTTAAACATGGACCAAAGTAATTAAAAGTGAGCTTACATTTTCGATCCTTCTCAATTTCGAGTGCCGCTTCACAAGTTAAGAGTGGATAAAATGATAATCTTCCTGACATGGCGCACAGATAGAACCCAATTCGCGGAAATGCTCTTACACAATGAAGCCACGATGCCAATCTTCCTAATCATGGCGTGCCAATACTCAAGACACCAACCACTCGGACAACCCACAATTTCAATGGCTTCCACGCGACCTCAGTGCCAAGGAACAACCGGGAAGAATAATTATAAATCCTGGATAAAGGACAGAGGCCAGCTATTGCACTTTATATTCCATGACCAGCAGGGCCAAAATTGAATTTGGATAAACATGTTCATCATTTGAAACTCGTTCGCCAAGAGAAATATCTTGAACATTTAAGGAGGTAAATTACTGGTGCACTGCCTTTCTAACGATCCTAATGAATCGCTAATGTACACTGACCCTTTGATTACATGTCAACGGATTAAATGTAGGCTACTTGATCTTACTTGTCTGACACTCTGATGAAGCCTAAGCCGTTCCGCCCGCAACGGTGCTTAACAAAAACTACTCACAAAAATACCATCCTTCTGTATTATTTCAGTCACAATGAAAACGTACTTATTCATGACATCTTTGGATTCCAGATGGTGAGCTAATCTTCATCACTGTAGATTTGTCTATCGACCAACTCACGTCATTTGGACATGATAAAGCTCTAAAGAGAATGAAGAGTGCCGGACTCATTGACAGTACCAACTTCGGGATTTCCAGTCACGAAAATGAAAATGGTCATCAGTGCCGCTCTGCGTCCTAGATAAACAATTCAACTCGCGATCTCTTGCTTAGGTGTGATGCGCTGATAAAATTGGTCCTGGATGTTAAACGCGGACAATTATGGTGGGTGGATAATTGGCAGTTTATGCGCCTTGACATCCACAGCTTACGTCAAACACTATGGAGCTTGGAGGGTTCAATGATTTTTTAACCTGATTATTAATCTGAAGAAAATCAAACAGAAATACGTGCCATGACAAACAGCGGATTATTTTTCAAATACTGTATCAGGGTGACTTGCCCAGGTATGCGCCAGGTTTGTCTTCATATCAAGCGTGCTTTACTTCATTCAACAAAACCAAAACGCTGCATAACCAAAAGAAAAGGGGAAACACTCCGATTAAGGTCGCGGCTTAATTCCCCTCCCCTCCCCCCTCCCCCGGGCTTCTTTCCTTGGTTCCTGTTTTGACACATCAAACTTCACCATCCTCAAACTTGGCAGTCGGTTCAAATATACTTGTTTTGTTCTGTTATCGATCTGCAAAATATATCTTTCCTATAATTATCTCATTCCATCAAATGCACACATTACAAATATGAATGTCTTCTGATCCCATGTGAAATTGTAAAACAGTCCGATCCTAAGTACATCATTCACCTGCTGCCTCGATGTCAATTACTCATAAACTAAAGCTCGTTTTCACGAATATGAAGCACAAAATATAGGTATGAAAAATACTGACGTGTACAATGTGAAGGCGGATGACTTCAAAACAAGCACAGGGTTAAATCTTAAACACGACTTTTTGCTCGGATTTATTTAAATTCAAGTCTGTTTTCTGCGCTCATTTCCACTGTAAACGAGAACAGTAATAATATCTTGTATGTTCCATGTGGGTTTTTTTTTTTTTTTGCGTGTGGGTGTGCTTTCGTCAACGTCAAGATAAGACCTAGACCACCTGTCAACTGACAAGCAAAGGGGGAACGGTGAATCTGCTCCACGAGTAACGCTGGGTGTCCATCTAAATTCAACTGTGCACCGTTCGCACTTTCAAACGAATTTTGTCCTCCACTGTTTTCTCTGTGCTGTATCAGTCACTGACCTTGTACCAACACTTCGCCCACATCTCCCCCTTCCAGCTGGCACGTGCATCAATTATAGACACATTATGAAATGGTGGGGATGGGGGGGGGGGTGGGGAAGCAGGGGGTGGATAATCTCATAATGACACGATCAAAATAGAATTCAAATACTGATTTGATCTAAAGGAAGGTTTTCTGTATCGGTCATTTACCCCTCGCCGTATTCCAGACTCCTTGCTCCACCACCACCCCTCATGAACATGCAGAGAAAACCACCATCAGGTAACCATGCAACCATTGTGTACACAGCCAGAAACCTTACAGAACGTCCAGTAAAAGGTTGTCTACATAATATTACTGGGTCTTAGAACAACAAACAAAGATGCCTCGGTCAATCAAAAATATCTTGTTTTCCACAGTTCTTGGTATTACAAAAATAAATCAATCTTATTGTCATTTCATTGCTGTTTTGTAAGGGAGCGTTCTTTGCATCATTATCTCCATAACAACGAGTCGCTGGCCACGACAGGTGCGATAATCTCCACTTTCCTGCCATCTACGGTGATGTGAGAAGCTGTGCCCTATTTCGTGACTCAATTCACCTACATGGATCCCATTAATATCCATATTCTGACGTAAGGCACACAATGATATTCCGCACACTGAAATGTTGCTGTAGTACTGTGATGTAGTAAATTCGAAACTAAAATATTCAAATTTCGAACTATGGAATGTCCCTTTTCGCTGCGACCAAAATTGTGAATCGTCCAACTCCAATAAAACTCAAAATTTCCACCAACGACAATCCTCATCCTGTAGTTTCATAGAATGGTGATTACCACATAAAGATCTGGTGGAAATCTCTGGTAGGTTTGAACCGCCCCTTCGATCAGACTCGGCTGACAGCAAGTTTTCGCTGTCTCTTTCAGCACGTTATCTATATTCGATTTTCAGATCTGTTTACTGTGGGTGGATAGCCGGACAACCAGATGTCTCTGTAACCGAAAACCGGAAGTTTACGAGACACCCAGAGCTGAATAAATACTGAGTCTTAAGCTCCCGGCCCTCCCCCTCCTCTTATGTTTAGAATGTGCCGAAGGTCCCGTAATGCTCCACACTGACGTCACAACACACAGTTCAGTACTAAACTAACACGGTCTCTGTCGCGTGCGATTGCCCGAAAGGAATAGGATTAACGAAATGTTAAACATTACGAGTTTAAACTGATGTGCTCGGAGCATGAACATTCTCTCTAAATACCCAGATGTCCATCTAACCTCGCTGTATACAGTGTTACACACTGAAGTCTGGATGTCCAATGTCGCCACGCCATGGTTAATCTTGGAAGGCGTCTTGCAGGGGAAGTCAGTAGACTTTTTTTCTCATTTTTTACACTGATAACAAAATGGGAAGTGTCTCAAGACCTCCAGAGTACAAATAATTTAACATGTCACTGTTTCACGTCTTTCTGTTCTCTGCATGAACTTCACTAATGTCTACTGGATGTCACTATGAACATCGCACACCTCCAGCACTGTGGATTTTTATGCCTGACATAATTTGTACACGCATAGTCGTCGAGGAGAACACAGAAAAAATTAAAAGCTGCAACCAGAATATACAAAAAACACTGAATACGACAGTCGGTCAGCTATCCTGAATATAGAAGCAGATTACGAGTTGTTACTGTGACAACTGGCCAATGTCCTATTTAATGCCATGCTCATATTCCCCTCTTCCTACCCCCCTCCTCCCTTTCACCATGCCGTTGCTGTTTCCACGTCCCGGCAGATCAAAGTGCGCGGTGAAAGATGCATTTAAATTTATTCCATTAACGATACAATATCACTGTTCGGGCACAACATACTGTACTTTCGAGATCTACACCTCTATCTGGACAAAATCAGGGCAAGCCTGGTTGAGTGGAATTTGCTATTCTATTGTACGATATGACGGCCTAAGCAACCCACAGCATGCTACATTACAGTATCTTACGACACGAAACAATTTCTTGATATAGGATGTCACTGTCAAGGCAGAAAACAAGACCATCAACATAAAAAATCTGTAGACAGGCTACTGGTGCTCTCATATTATCATCACGACATTCAGCCACTCCAACAGAAAATTAATTATGCACGAAAAAAAAAAAAAACGGTGTCAGCTAACGTCATTTTCATCTCTTGGAAACCAAATTCTTGGCAACCTTGTTCGCCGGCTTGAAACACATCGCAAACTGTACTTTTCATTGGCTACAATATCTATCACTGACCTCATGCACACGGACACGCCATATCACATGCGGACACATTCCGCAAATAAAGACCTGTTAAACGGTTCTAATTTCGCACAGCCCTGCCTTATATACACATCTGGCACATACTCGCTTCTCGTAGTTCATACAAATGACGAGATCCATAATTATATCCCGTATTTGCGACAGGGTGTTCACGGTACACGAATTAATTCTTGACTATCAGCCTATTACCTGAAGCAAATGATATCATGATGTGATCTTAAACCATTAACATTATACTAGCCAACCCTTAATATGCCTGTAACGAGAACAACTGAGTAGTTTCGGTGGAAAATACTCTCCAATTATTCAAAACATGTACATTAATAAAACCGTGAATCATTGAGGCATTGTAAGCACAAATTCACACGTGAATGTCCAAACAAACCACTATGTCCACAAACTCTGACCAGCGACGTACCAAGCACATACTTGACAACTGGTCGATAACGCCATTTTGAAACCAGTATGTTTTCACACTAAGAAACGTCCAGGAATCACAAATACACCTGTAAAACTGCCTATAAATTATGAATTACCGAAGTATCACAAAACAAAGTATTATTATAATCTAACAGACACTGAATAACCACTTCCGTTTCTAAACCGTAAACCAATATGAGAACATCACTGAAACGTAAACTTGCAAAACAGATCCTTACAAACTCTGAAAACTGTGAACTTCCGAGACCCACGAAATTTCCGAAAAGATAAGTTTGATTTCGACCATCAGGAATTGCCGAACACATCATTATACATAGGCCTACATGTTTGTCAGACAGCAAGAACTTTCATTGAGTCAAACGAGGAAGACGTACAAAGTTTCTAACTTCTCCGAGGAAAAAAAAAATGAGCCACCGTCAAAAACTGCTCTATTTGCGTCTGTAGGAAAAAACACAATGTCGCAGTCTTACGTTTCCACGCGATGTGACAAACAGCCATTGAAATGGTCAACAAAAGCACTTTAACAAATCTGGCCAAACCTAGCAGAGCGCAAGTATAAACTGTTCGGACCAATGCGCGTTGCTTGCAGCCAGCACTAGCGGCAGTGGGAAGGCTCGATAATAAGGCTTCGCAGGTTTGCCAAGTCCGCTTACATAACTTAGAGGTTATTGACATCGCGAGCATTGGTCAGTACTGTGTAACTGCACTACCACATAGTGTGAAGCCTGCCGCTGCTGCTATCGAGGCCATTCGCACCACTGGAGCCACCCCTGATTCATTTCGGACTGTGACATTCGCTGCAACCTTTCACCTGATTCGGTCTCTAGCAGAGAGGTAAGATGTATACCGTAACGAAACAGGTTGATAATGCAGAGTGCCAGTCAGAAAAACAGCATAAGGAATGGGAAAGATTTACTAATAGAGAATATAGTATAATATCCATCGTTCGTTCAGTTTACCTTAACAATGCATTATCTAACTCGTGTGAAACCAGACGTGATGTCCAGAGGCGTGAGCCAAAAAAAAAAAAAAAACAATATCCTCAACACAGACACTTTCCTCTCTACAAGAATGTCTATATTGAACAGTCTGTTATAGCAGGTATTCTTGCTACCAGACCTGCAAGTGGCTGGTGACAAAACAGTCTGAAATTTTTTCGGTATCGTAGCAGCGCAGCAAGAATACATGGGCATGTGAGTACTTATATTTCAGCATAAAAGGCGACTTTTTTTTTTGGTCGTGGTAAAATAGTCGGAAATTTTACAGGTCTGTGCTACACGTGTGGATGTGTCTTTGACCTGAGGTATCCAGGCTAGGCGCACACGTACGTATAAGCGGGATTCCTGAAGCCAGGGAGCCAATCTATGCCGCACATAACTTTAAATTCCCTCGCGAAAATTATATATTATATACAAAAGCTTTCCGTAAATAAATAAAACTTTAATGATCACTACAATGACCAATTTCTATTGTTGCTCGACCAAGAATTTTTTTTTAATTTCCTAACTGTTTCAAGCCAACGGCAACATGTCAAGCCCTGCCAACAGCACGTCCTGTCCTCTGGCTATTTTTCTCTGGTCTCGATTCCTCCTTCCTTCCTCTTTCTCTTTTTCAATGCTCAGTCCACTTTCACTCATTCTACTCTCACCTACACCATTCAAGAAATGCCCCTTTTGTCCAGTCCAGCAGCTTACTACCATTGCCACACTGAATCTCAACTGTCGATCCCACTCAAAATTCGCACTGATAACGGTATTCGGCATTTTCATGCAGACTGATCACGCAGTGAATCGAGGTCATGAATGAAATATTTACAGACATGACACGTCTCCGATGCTGGCAGCAATGCTGGGAACTGTAAGCGAGTCGAGAGTTCTGTGTATAGAAGAAATACTACCATTAATCTTGAAATATAAAAAAATAAAAAAATTAAAATTAAATAAAAAACAGAGACATCTGATTACTGCCGCAGTGGACCGAGTTCACTGTATTTTCTTAAAGGAACGACTACGTGAAATTGTTAGTGTTTGAAATGGGAGTTCATTTCGGTATTTCCCCTCCCGAAAACAGGGACCATAAGTTTCAAACTGAGGGATGTTTCTACTGAATTTTGTCATAGATTCCCACAGTGAACTGGAGCTCAATCGGACCTGGTTGGCTCCCCAGCATAAAAGGAGCTGCGTCTGAAAATCCCAATCGTCGATTTAAGACCCGGAAGTTGACGGTCGCCCATTAAAAGAACATTCATTCTAAAGTTCATTCTTTTCTCTCACCCCCCCCCCCCTGCATTTTATTTCAAAGAATATGACAAGATCTTGGATAAATGAGGGAAGAAGATAATATATGACCGCAATATGACACAAAATAGGGGCAAGGATGTCACGGGCAGCGAACATTCTTAAATCAAGGACTTCCAGCTCAATGGGCAATGAACTCTTCTAGCCACTTCAGATTTCTCTCTCCCTAAAACATGAGTTTCCAGGACATTATCAGCGACGTGATCAAATCGCCACACACATGAAACTAAAGAACAAGGCTAATCTGGCACTACGTAAAGGTCCCTATGACAACACCAAAAAACAATCAAAATATGGCGTGCCACAAAATTCAGCGCGGGGGGTGAATATTTTGTCGGCTGGCAACCAGAATGTTTTTGTGTCCAAAAATCGTCAAATTGAGAATAGCAAGTTTGAAATTTGTAATTTAATGAAAATTCAAATAATTTGCAATAGTTTCAACACGGCCACACGAATTATATAGTTTCATTGGGTTATGAAATAAAGTCACACACCTTGTATCTTGGATATCTATAGGTATTTAAGAGCCATAAATAAAATTGGACATACCACATTCCAATTGGTAACCCCTGACTTATTAATTACATCGGCCATCAACGAGTCAAGTTTGTGTACAATTCGGAAGTCATTCGGGAGCCAGTCACATTTTAATGAATGGGCACTGGTGATGGGAGTCATGTTTTGACACTTATGTTTGATCAATGTTTACCTAACACCCCCCCCCCCCCCCAAATGCGCAGTAAAATAGCATCAAATGGAATACATCATCAACTTAATAATTATGATTTGGTATGAACATGGCAGATGGTTTTCCCGATGTGCTTCATGTTTTGTTTACAACAAACGCTGAAGCAAACCAGGTTTCCCCCTTTTGTTTGGTTACCCCCTCGGACATTGACATCTCAAACATTTGCACTGTCATCCGCTTTGAAATTTAATCCACCTATTAATTAGGGCCTCGACAGGAAATGTTCAGATCAAAACAATTAGCAGTATGTTAAAATAATTTTGGATTCCTCTTCGATAGACTGTTTCCGCATGACGTACTGCGGGCTTTTTTTTTTTTCATCCCACCATTCCTGATGACCTTCTAAAACTACTGCCGCAGTGTTAACCCTTAACTTGCCAACGCCGGAAAGTTACCATTTCATATTCCTTGTTAGTTTTAAATATGATAACTGCAGTCGTTTCAAGCTGTTCAAATGAATTTAAATAAGTGAAACATGCAATTTTTCAACAAAGGACTTTCACTTTTCTACAATTTTACAAGCTGCATTTCAGTGGACAAAAATTATTCACGGGTCTGTATCTCTGGCACTAAACGGGTTAAGCTGCCTTTGAGGGTTCGTCATTCATTGCAGATGCATCGCACCATGGGTTATGACGCCATGGAAATTTACAAGCTCTTTAAACTGCCACTCTTCCAACACGTATACACAAAAAAAAAATGTATGGTCTGTTTCAGGGCTGCGGAGCCGGACAAAAAAAAAATCCGGCTCCGGCTCCAGGTTTAATTTCCGGCTCCGGTTCCAACTCCGGCTCCAGGCCAATTCTAAATTCCGGCTCCGGCTCCAGGTTAATTCTGATCTCCGGCTCCGGCTCCAGCAAAAAACCCTCCGGCTCCAACTTTCCGGCTCCGGCTCCAACTCGGAGAGTCATAAAATTATGAGGGCACGAATGCAAAAATAACTGCTACATAAAATCAACAAGAAAGACATGACAAATGTTTAAAAAAGAACAACAGACAATCATAGGACTAAAGTTCAAGCAAAATATTTTTAATTGCAGTCCGGCTCCGGCTCCAGCAAAATTATTTTTGTCTGGCTCCGGCTCCGGCTCCAGCAATTTTTTTTTTGGCTCCGGCTCCGGCTCCAGCAAAAAACTCTCCGGCTCCGGCTCCGCAGCCCTGGTCTGTTTTCGAAAACCAACAACAATGATTCCCAGTTGACAATGACAATATAACAGTTTGTGAGCTGTCAGCGGAGCGTGTTTGAAGGCTCAAGATATATAGGTGCGAAGCATGTTGGCATCCGCCTCTGCTCGCCCAAGGTCTACCGTCACGAATGCGAACAGGCAGGTGGAAGAATGAAAAAGGATCGATATTGCCGGTCAGGTAGGGCGATGACCACTGGTCAGTTTGTGACGTGTATCATCATCAACGGCTGACGAGAAAATTCGGTCAAGGCATCTGGCATGGAAGCTCGCTTGTTGAATACGCGAAAACTGCAACTCCAGTTGTCCGTTTATGGTACGGACACGGGTACCTTAGAAACCGAACATGTAGAAACAATGAGAGTGCGTGTCCATTTGTACATATGTACGAACATAATTATGACATGCAAATGGATATGTTTCTTTCTCATATGCAGGAACACGAAGCGATTGAGTTCGTCAATGCATGGTAAATGGAAGGGCGTTCCCAATCCTGCCATTTCCTGCTCTTTTGTGAGTCTAAAATGCTCATGAAATGAATCACTATCAAGCATCACTTCCTCCAATAAAGGACATGCTCCATGATGAATCTGTTTTACCACCGGGCATGCACCCAACACCGGGACTGCCCCCTTTGAGGTGCTTATACAAAAGAAACATAAGTAAGGCTCACTCTTCTCTCCGAGAATAAACGGTTTCGATAAAGAAGGTGCCCTGTCTGAAGGCCAAATAGGGGAAATTTAATGGCTCACTCCAATTTCGACGTATCAACCTGAGCCACACACAGTTCCTACCAGAAGTATAACAGATGCCGTATCGTATCGATGCCATACCGTCATTTCCGGACAAATGGAACCGTACCTTTAGTCGCACCAGATACATCTGGGAAAACCATGTATGGCCTCAATGGAGGTCACTTAATGAACCACGTCATGTAGTTAGCTCGCCTCGGCTACATTGCAAAAAGAGCTTCCATCACTAGGCTTTGAACAAAAGCTGCGACTGCTATAGTATGATATCTTAGTCAAGGCGAAAATGGCAGCTGGGATTAGCGATCAGGCCAACCAAGGGCGTAGACCTCAAAAGCATCTATCAGAGACATATTAACATTCGTATAAACGTAACTGGTTTTAAAAGAGTCAGCTACAATTTCCAGGGATGAAATAATATTATGACATGGGTTTAGAAGGGGGGAAAAACTGTAATCCTTTACTTCAGCACTGGCATGCTAGTGTTGATGACTACAGACACGTTACTTCAGTGAACACTTGAAAGTATTCCTGCCTTTTTAGTCCGACAGCACGCCTACACCTGTCCACCTATCTAATGACTGCATCAGGTGGGTCGTGCTAGATCACGTTACCTTTTCTGCCGTTTACGAAAAAAAAGACAAGGAAAAAAAAAAAAAAAGACGTATACAATATACTACAAGGTCACATTCACCATTTTACTTACGACAGATTCAAATGTGGTTCACCTTCTTATCTTAGTAATGACTTGGTATGATTGATAGTTTATTTCGGCCATTAAAAACATGGAAATTTAACGTATCCATACAAAACAACTTTAAAGAATTTTCACCATCATCATCATCATTGCCTTTCTCACCCTGGATCAGGGTATAGGCCACCAATTGACAAAATTTATACGGAACTATTTAATTCTATTTGTGAAATTTAGAAGTTCTGACTTCAAAACATAAATAAAATACCCAAATAGACCGTGATAGGCAAAAAGTGTCCGTTAACGTGCTGACGCGCCGTGAAACCCAAACTTAAACTAAAAACACAGAATAACGCCGGATGCAGTATCAAATATTGCAAACAGTGAAACACGGTGAGCTGAATGCTAAAATTTGAGGTTGCACTTGAGCGCTCCAGATCTTATTTCCACTATGATTCACATAACAAAAAACGCTAGGCTAACACAGATAAACATTATGTGACCTTCGTTCTTGTTTGTTCCGACTCCACTTTTTGCACATCTGAGAAAGTCGATGTTAAACGTTTGAGTTTTCAATATTATGATAAGGAGGTAGAGTAAATCGAAACTGTGAAACAGCTTAAAAGATGCCACAACGCATTTTAAACAAGTGTCAGAATGCGCATTTGTTATACCTCTGCCCCATACTAAAACATCTCCATTTTTTTTTCAGAAAATGGGGACAGAACAGACAAGAACTAGGCTCGCCTTTAGCCGCCCGAACAACTGTATATGATATTACCACCTCACTCAAGGATCTCTTGTTCTATGTTGACACTTATTTTCCTTCAAAATCCCCTGAATAAGGAAGCTCTGAATATTCAATCTGTGGTCAGCAAAATTCCCTTTCGGTTTGCTGTAAAGGGTAATGTGGACCACAGTTTGCACCCGCCCCACCACTCTTGACCCATTTATTTTGCAATAGTGTTTATCCCCCCCCCCCCCCCAAATTCAAAGGATTGGAAAAAAAACTGAGTGCAACACTTCTGATATTCTACAGTCGCAAGAAGAGTACTAATCTTCATAAAAAATGGAATAAACTTGCCTTTAAAGTGCAGAATACTAAACTTCACTATCATAAAAACCACAGAAAAACTGTGGGGTCGCAGCAGGGCTATAAGGAAAGTCAAAATTGGGCAAAAAGAAAAGGTTGTATGTTGGGTTTTATTTCTCACGCAGGGTTTCGCAACAGACAACCTTTTCTTTTTACCCAATTTTGTCTAAACTTCACTATGTATTTAAAAACGATACCTTGTCACCAAAAAGACATGTCGTCTCCTTAGAATGACAAAGTTGTATTTCCATTTTTTGGGGTGAACTGAGTTACACACTACTTCTGCTACGGGCCTTCTCCATTGTGTGTCAAAGTATCAAGCAGATTCGGTGTGTAATCTGTAAGTTTTATTGAAAAGAAAAAAAAATCTTTGCTCTAAATGCCATGATAACATGAAACTTCAATCCTCGATCTCTCAAAATTGACGGACGGGAGTTAGAACCTTGTCATCCTAAGGGGACGATATGGTAATGAAACAGTGAGAGAACCAATGGGTCAGGTCAAACAACCGTGAATCCTGCGTAAGAACAGGGGGAAACGAGGCCAAGTATTATGGCGTAAACGGGGTTGGATACGGTAATTTCGAGCATTCGGCCGCACGCTGAGTTCTGTACTCGCAGTATTGAATCAGGTAGCTATGCAGTCAATGCTCGAGTCCTTCGCGCTGCTTTGGATTAGGATTATTACTTTAAGTGGCATTAGCCTTTTCGCACTCCCCCAGAGTCCTAATTAATCGCAGAACAACGCACGCTTACGCTGTCTTCCTCCCAAGGCAGTGAACTTGAAATCGTTCTGGAGTGGAACTGACGATGATAATATTTTTTTTGTATTTAAATACTGAAAATCTGTAGAGAAGCAGCAGGGCTTGGAATAAATTTAAAATATGGCGAGGAAAAACAAACAAATTGTATCAGGGTTGCCACATAACTCTGAAAATTTTTTTCCCTGACTTTTCCAGGTGTCCATGGAGATTTTCCATGACTCAAAAATCGATTTCGCGGCAATTTCTAGACATTTTTCTGAAGCGAAAACAAAACGGAAATGCCGGAAATAGGAATTAATTATTTTTTATTTTACGACATTACGGTGTCGTGTTAATTTTTCATACCGGAAAATTTTACCGCGCGATTTCCAACTTTTTTTTTCTCGGACGGCGATTTTCCATGATTTTTCCCTGACTTTTTGTCAGTTTTGCTGTTTCCAGGTATTTTCCCGACCTGGAAACCAAAATCGTTTTTTTCCATGATTTTTCCAGATTTTCCAGGTGTGTGGCAACCCTGTGTATTGTTGCAACCTTTTTTTCCCCCTCAACTTGGGGACGACCGTGCAATTGACGCGCTTTTCGTTATTTGACAGCCATTGTTTGAAAAAAACAAAAAACATTGCAGCATCATCATCCACTTCCCCACGGTATGATTTACTAGTAATTTCTTTTTGAGGGGGGGGGGGTGTAACTCAAAAGGAAAGAAGATACAAAGAGTGTCAAGCATGGAAGGTTGAAAATGCTCGTTTTAATTCGAGAAAACTGCAGACAATATAGATCTATAAGATCTAAAGTTATATTATTAGACAGTGCACGTCTCCATTGAGTGTCAAAGGATCAGGCAGATTCAGTGTGTAATGTGTAAGTACATGTATTACTAAATAAAAAAAAAATCTTTGCTCTAAAAGCTATGATCACATGAAACTTCAATCCTCCATTTCTCAAAAGTTGACAGAAGGGAGTTAAAACCTTGTCATTCCAAGGGACCGATGTGGCAATGAAACCGTGAGAGACTCCATGGTCAGGTCAAACAATCGTGAACGCTGATTGCACCTGTGACATAGAAAACAGAACGACGTATTGATTTTTTTCTTCTATATTGATACTTCTTGGAATATGCTCTAGCCTGGAATCTCTTCAAGACCTTTTCAGAGGAACGACAATCTACACTGTTCGCTACCAGTACTGATTGCAGTCATTATTCACTGCAAGGACAATGGCCTATATCCGCAGTTTTCAATTACAGCACAAATGACACGAAATCGCTGACACAGTGATACGCTCAAGATACGCAGGCTATACATACAGCTTGATCAACGAGAACAATAAGGTTACATACAACAATGTTTAAAAAAGGGGGCTGGGCTCCGGAAGCACTCGACTCTGTCCTTTTCGGGGTCAGTTCTGAACGCCTGGCCTTTAATAAGCTTACGGCTCCAGATTAAGACGCTGACGTTCTTATTGTGCCTCAGGTTCGGTCATCAGAAAGGAACCGTCATTACTCTGCGGCGCTGGAATTGGGCCAGGCAGAAATAGCAACTGGCCACCTCAAAATAGCCACCGTTACTTGTCGGTCTTTCCAAATGTGTAAAGAAGCATTAAAATGGACAATATCGACTTTAAAAATACACCGGCATGCCTCCAAAAAACGTGGATCTGCAGTTTAGTTTTACACGAGAGGCCTATAGTTACTTAACTTATTCGCTCCGAGCTAATTTCTTTCAGAGAACACGAGTTCTTATGCTGCTCTCTTTGAAAGGCGGTGACCAGTGATATGGATACCAGCGATATCAGTGTATAGAAGCCTAAAAACAATATGGTTAAATGCCAAATTTGGGGTATTTTAATAAAGAATTAAAAATGTATTACTTAAAATGGGTATTTTTCGGATGAACCGCTCAGAGCGGCTTATGGCAGTGAACTGGTTAATGAATATCACATCTACCCAAAGCATCCGTTTTCCGACGGCTTCAGTAAAATTTACTCCATTTTGTTAACTATCTACAATTAGAAAACAAAATTCTTTCACGTTTATTACTTTGACAGTGGCAATGGGCAAATGCATGAAATCCACATGTTAAATGACAACGGGAAACAGTAGACCACCACCAGGAAACTGGCGTCGAGGGTAAAACTCCAAAACATCTCACAAGAATCGCCCGCGGGCCCTCTTCTTGAGATGAGAAGAAAAAAATAATGGCCATTTAGCCAAAAAATAAAGGAAGGCTACCTGACAGCAAACCCCCTGCCTGAATTATATAGACTCACACGTGATATATTTTCATGTCAGCTGAAATATTTACATATGACACCCCCCCCCCCCCCACCACCGACACTGCGCATTCTGTGATAACAGCTTTTAAGATAAAACACAAAACGATGTCTGCGACATTCAATGGTCGCTATTATGGCCAGCCATCTCTAGAAAGACGACAGACAGCATTACGTGACAGCTAATGCTGAAAAGCAATCTGCTCTGCCCTTTCTGGACTTGCCCTCACGCCCACGTTTACAGCAACAAATCGCCTATCCTATCATCCCGCCCCACACCTGTTGGTTAAATGTTTTGTGATTTTGTTTGTTTGCTTTTTTTTTTTTTATATCAAGAGTCCTTACGGCATCACTGAAAATCTCACGGGAGGGATGGCAATCCAGAAGCGACATTCTGTCTTGGGAGGGGGGGGGGGGGGGGGAGAAGATAAATTGGGGTGACCTTGACAATGCACGGTTTCGCGAGAAATGGAAATTGTATGATCCCGCAGCTTTCGGAAATGTGGTGTATGGTGGTGTAGCATTAAAAGATCGAGACACCGGATTTACAGTTCGGTAACTAACTAAACACGTGGGATTATTTCCGTATTGTCAGTAAAACAATGACATGAGCGCGCGGGGGGGGGGGGGGGATCATCTTTTCGTCTTATCATTATCTTGAATTTGACAATATCAGACCAAAATGAACCAAGAACCCTTTCTACTAAACTGTGTTCGACTTCATTTCAGGAAACAATGCACGCACATAACTAGCATAACGCCATGTATAATTAACTTGAAAATAGAAGCGAACATTTTCAGAACTACTTCTTTAACAAGGCACATCGAGACACGTTCAGTGACTTTCATTTTATGCCTAGATACAAAAAGACAAGATGTCAGAAAGAAAAAAAAATCGTAAGTGGACAGGGCAGAAGGAAACTCCACTAGCTGTAACTCCTTTGCAAACCGTTTAAACAACAGAAATGATGCTTTTGATAGAGAAAGAAAGTATAGCAAAGAATTGGAAATATTATGGTAACATACACCCACAACTGAACAGAGACAGCAAAAGAGAGGGATAACAGAATACATATGAACACAAAATTCAAGATGAGAGTTGTTTAACACAGTGGAAGTCAACATGTTTTGTTTAAGATTTTCTATTCCACACTACAAAGACACAGACAGCAAGAGCAGTACTGAAGATACACGTCACAAGGTTCCTGCACCTCACTAGAGATTGTTTTTTTTCCAAGACCTTTCCAAGGTTTTTCAAGGGCTGAAATGTTACAACTGATGGCCAAAAAAGTTAAATTCCAGATGCAAGAAAATTACAGAAAATTTACATATTTATCTATTTTTGTTCGTATTCTTTCCACTTAACCAATATTTTATAAACCCCGAGAGAAATCCAGGGTTATTCCAGGGCTAACCCTCCATTTGCAGGGCTTTTTCTCAATTTTTTTTTTTAATTCCATGGCTTTTCAATGGATCCCTGGAATTCCAGAACTGTGTGGGAACCCTGACATCAAAGAGATAAATGAGTTGGGATAATGAGTGGAGATTAAATGTGTCTGAATAAATTTAATAACCAAGAAGACAACATGACCTAATGATAGGAAAAGGGTTAGAAGACAGACAGACTGTGACACACGAAAAAGACAGCCAGACTCCCAATAAACAAAAGTACCAACAGAAAAGGAGGAATAGACAGATTTTAAATGCCACTTATGCAAAATTTAGGAATCAATGATCACAGACAACCAGGAATCTAAGGACCCAGATTAGCTGTGAGATAGGCAAACACATACTCTCGCCCAGAACAGTGAAAGACATGGCATTTGAGACTGTGATAGATGATCATGGTTGCCAAAATCATTTCGGAGAAAGTCTTTCCCACTCTTAACGCATGAAATAACACAGGAAAATAAGGGTTCAAGGTTTGTTTTAGAAATTATGGTGCAAAGATAACCTGGTCATATTCTCTTACGAAACTTTCCTTTTTCAGTCACATTCACAAATCTTCAAATCAGTGTTTCTCAACATTTTTTCATCCCACGCCCCACTTCCATTTAAAAAAAACTTGCGCCCCACCAAAATATTGTCATGCCCTGCCTTGAGAAACACTGCTTTAAATGAAGCGAATGTGATCCAAAATTTTGTAGCAATGATTGTCTGTCACAGTCTCATACACAAGAGTCCATACAAGTACTCACCTTTCCCCATAATGGGGAGCACAGTGTCTGGGTCTGATTTACTACACAAATCTGAAAGGTTTCCATGCATGCCGTTCAAGTGTGTCCATCAAATGAGACATTTCAAGTAGCCCACTTTGTGTCCATAAATGTGTCTCCATAAATGTTCCACAACTTCAGATTAATGGCTTTCAAATATCATCCACAAATGACAGTCAAGGTTCAATGTCTTGGTGCAGCTAAGTAGTACCAATGGAAGGAAACTGTCCAGCCGGGTCACTGTTAGCCTTTGAAGTGTGTAACTCTTGGTAAAGTCTGCCTGGTATTCGAACACTGCCACAAATAAAATAATACCAATAATAATCAATTCAATTAATGGATATTCCTTCAAAAGGAATAATTCATAAATCAGCAACAACATGTAACTGTGTCCCCCCCCCCCCCTCTCTCTCTCTCTGTCTCCCTCTCTCTCCTCTTTCGCTAAGACTCTGACAGACAAATATCAGTCATTGTAATCTGAACCCACTATAAACCAGAAACAACCACAGTAACCTTAGCCCATCAAATAATCATAAACATGAACCCATCAAATAATCATAAAACTGAACACATCAAATAATCATCAAGTACAAAAAATATAGGTGTAAAAATGTAGTTCAGCCACACACACTTAGTGAAACACTGACAATCTAGCTGACAAGGAACAATACAATTTATAATAGATTAGGGAAACAATATTTCAAATCTCAGTAGCATTATGACACTGTCTGCCATGCTGCCATCCAGTGCATTATGCAAACACTGGTAAGAAATGTATGTACACTGATAACAAAACACAAAAGAGCTCTTCAATAATACCACATTTTGTGTTTACGTCTTAATTTTAGGAGGTTCGCTGCTCTTCGCGTTTACATCTCACTTTTGTTTTCATTTTTCTTGATTGAAATTAACAAGAATGCCACATTTTGTGAAAGACCAATCTTTTTCTTTTTCTTTGGCTGTTCTGCACCATAGTTTCAACATTTATCTGCCATTATATTCCACATTCAAGTTCAATCTTTCATCTAATTACAAATGAAGATAAAATATGGGAACGAAAATGTAAGTTGCAAAGCCCCATGTTAGATACAATAGAGAAAACCTACAACAGAACTCAAAAGTTCAAACAGAAAGGACAAAAAATAATGTGGGTTGGGTCCTTGTGGGCCAGGGGTGGCCAAACTTAATTACTAATAATCACATACGATAAACTTCAGATGTTCGAAAGCCACAAGGTATCAACAAAATTTACACATTTTTATTGTTACATACCCATTTTCTAACCAAAATTTTATATAAATATTAAGAAATATGTGTATGCAACAATTATTATTTACTCATGTGTGCAGTTTTTAAACTGTTGATAAACATTTTGATGATTTTCTGTATTGGTTTCAGAAATCACAAGGTACACTCAACCAAATGCTTTAAAAAAAAAAAAAAAAACTCAGCCAACCTATTTCCACAAGCCACATAACTGAAGGTCAAAGAGCCACACGTGGCTCGCGAGCCGCAGTTTGGAGACCGCTGTTATAGACTTTTTCAGGGAAGGATGAAAAGAAAAAACAATTAAAAGTTATAACTGACAAACACAATAAAGTGCAGACCCAACAACTGTCTGGAAACAGTCAAAAGTGACAAGTATCAGAATTTTTCAATTTTTCTGGTTGTTGTTTGTTTTTTTCTGCCTGAAGAAGGACCAAGCTTATTGTTTTTTCCTTTCTGTTTCTTTTCAAGTTTATTGAAGCATTTCTTTGATATTCTGCAGTACCATCAATTTTCTGTAATTTTTTTTTTTAATTTACTTATTAACAGGCGTGCAAAGAAACACCACAATCAACTGCAAGAATGTCCAACACAAAAAATGTCCAGTTTCTTACATTAGGGTAAGTTTCTTCCATTGTTGTCAGTCCATATGGACTTTCCTTTATATTTCCTTTACTACACTTATCATGAAGTTATCATAAGTTATCATTTAGCAAAGTTTTCTGCTCTCTTTCTTATTTCTATAACTTCTCCCAATTTCAGCTCCTACTATACCCACTGAAAATGGTACTGTGTACTATCTTCTTAATGGCACATTATTATGGGGTAAATTTAAAGTTAAAAAGAAGGAATTTATATTTACTAAAAAGAAAACAAAAGACTATCAATTTCCATCAACAAATGCAGAAAAATGTTCAAGTCAAGACTTTACCAGAATAAAATAATGCACTAAATCTCGTTGTGTATGTTAAAATTGCCATGAAATTCTATAGTTGCATTACCCAAAAAAGAGTATGCCAGGCTTTCAAAGTGAGACTTATTAGCCTTGTACTGTTATTAATGTAACAGGTGTTGACAGAAATTCTATGCATGAATTTCCAATGTCAGGCCAAAAATTCCAAGCACAAAATACATCCTTATGAATATGATCAAAATGTATTTTCCATTGTCTGTATACTATATGTGGTATCAGCAAGAGTGTGATATGCTAGATGAAGAGCATGATTATTTATTTCACCTATGTAGTGTTTGGACAACATAACACACTGTTCCTCTGTATGCCTGTTTCCTTTCCGTGATTCTTCCTTTTTCACTGACATCTGATCTAATCCGACACACCACAAAGTTTCTCTCTCTTGATAGATCTAGTTTCATTTTTTGGGAGTAAATAAGTAATGAGTCTGCTATTTTTAGACACTGATGAGTTTTCAGTGTAAGCAGATGCCAGCCCTCCTGCTGTTTATGCTGAAGATTTAAAGCAAGCTATATTGATAGCAATAAAGCTAATATCCAGCCATCCGTTCGTACAAGTTTCTGGACTGGGAAAAGAAATAAATAGGCAGCCCACATAAAGTGTGGACGGGTAGTCTAAGCTATTAAGCAATGCTTGTTGGGTGCGGAAAGCATCAATTAAATATCTATATGTTCTTCCTCTCTCATATCAAACAGTTCAAGACATTATTTCTTGAAAATTCACCACTAGTTCAAAATACAGAAACATTAAAAGTGGCAATAAACTGAAATATTTGAAAAACTGGATAATAAAGCTTCAGGTGCTTGTCTATTACAGTAATAACTGTCTCCTTCAATTCTCTGTTACTTAAAAATGGAAACCTCATTTTTGAAATTACATTAAATATTTTAACATGATTCTGGTGATTGTAACAATTTTATTCTACACAGTACTATCTGTCATGTATATCTAAGTTTATTTTCTACATTTCTGTCATACAAGTTCCAGAACTTCCAGACTGACATGAGAAAAGGGTGATGAAGAAAATTTATCATATGAACCTGAATTTGGAGACAGATGTGCCCAAAAAAGTTGCCAAATATTTGCATTTCACAAATACTGGACATTTTTTTGCTGTACCCTAGAGCTGCATCCAAACATCAGCATCGACAAGATTGGTCAGAGTACTTGTGTAATGCAAGTTCCTAAACTTAAAAATTGTGAGAAACAGGAGTCATTTAATGTCATCTCATGATACAAAATGTGCCGGCACTTGATAAGGACAAAATTTATCCATATCACCCCCCCCCCCCCCCCAACCAGCAACAACAAAATCATATATATATTGTTATTAATAAATATTCAAATATTATTTGAGTTATGTGTTGTGTGAACTGATGTGAGTTGTGAACTGTTGCGAGTTGTGAACTGCGCTTAACAGGCTGCGTTACAATTTGCTCTGAGATAGAGAGAGAGAGTGAGCGAGACAGGGAGAGAGAAAGAAGCAGTGCAGTGTGTTGAGCGCTTCGCAGGCAGCTCCATTCTGCTCTGTGGTTGACATGTTGTTTCTGTAAAGCGCATAGAGCATTTTAAATGGATATGCGCTATATAAATGCTATACATTATTATTATTATTATTATTAAATAAGAGAAAACCATTAATCACCCAACCTGTTGTAGAATTAGCTAAATTGTAACACCACCAGTTCCAGAGCTCTCTTGCTTAACATACCCTTCACGTACAGCAAAATTAAAATTATCTGAGATGCTGTTGTTTGCAATTCGGTGAAAATACTGCAATAAATCATTTTTAAATGGACAGGAAATATTTTACCTGTGTTAAGCAACAATGTTTTTTTTTCAGTGATGGATTTTTCTACATTATATTTCCATCTAAAACAACACTTCTGCAGCACAAATCATTTCATGACATTGCTGGTACTTTATGGCTATTCTCAAATGGCCAAAGGTGGAATAGTTTTTGTCCCTTCAATTATGAAAAATCTTGACACTACTGCAATCTTGTCTGAATAAAATACTGATGTATCCAATCCAATTTAAACCCACTATATCTTTTCTAAAATTGCGGAATCAACAATGATTCTCTCCGAAATTGTCACTTAAATTTCATCTGAAATTTAGCACAACTTCACATTTCATACTTAACTTTTTATGGAACTGATTGTTAAACCGTGGCCTGATTTTGAGTTTGCATCTCTGCACTTCATAAAAATACATAATATAAGAACTAGACTGAATTATTAAAAAAAAAAACATTTCCATTGTATATATGGCCTTTAGCGTCTTTACAGACGGTCTTAGCAGCTAGAATATTCACTTTCACTTTGACTGACAGCTTCTCTCGTGGCTTATTCTACCAATGTTTGACCCGAGAGTGCGATGGCAGTGATTGCAGGTCAGTCTTTTGGGTTCACTTTGGCGAGTGTTTTCATTCCGCCTCTGTCGTTTTGTCAGGTATGTTTCTTTTGCCTTGAAGTCTATTGCGAGCGTGCCACTGCGCAATTTTTGTCTAAATCTGCTTCGATCACTTGCAAGGTTCTCCCATTCATTGGGGTCGATGTTGAATGCTTTCATCGTGACCTTGCAAGTGTCTTTGAATCGCAGATGTGGCCTACCTCTGGGTCGGTTGCCAGTAGTAAGTTCCCCGTAGAGAATTTGTCTGGGGATGCGATCATTTTCCATACGGTGGAGATGTCCAAGCCACCGCAGTCTTTTTTTGCCTAGGAGAGCCTGAGTTGATGTAATGTTGGCTCGGCTCAGAACTTCGATATTTGAGATCCTGTCTTGCCACTTGATCTTGAGAATTTTGCGTAGGCAGCGCAGGTGGAAGGAGTTGAGGGATCTTTCATGTTTGGAGTAGGTGGTCCATGTCTCTGAGCCATACAGCAGGGTGCTTAGGACGCAAGTTTGGTACACGAGTACCTTTGTTTTGATGGTCAGCTTGCTATTGTTCCACACCCTTTTTGAGAGTTTGCCAAAAGCTGTGGCCGCCTTTCCTATTCTGGCATTTATTTCAGTTGTTATGTCTGTGCTACCACCGATGGTTGAGCCTAGGTAGCAGAATTTTCCCACTTGCTCCAGAGGAGAGCCATTCAGCATGATTGGGTTGGAGTTTCTCAAGCCTTGTGTCAAAACTACAGTTTTTGAGACACTGATCTTTAGCATGAATTTGTCACAGGCTTTGGCAAGGCTATTGATGAGAGCCTGGAGCATGGTTTCATCGTGGGCCACGATTGCAGCATCATCTGCGAAGAGGAGCTCTTGTAACATAATATGCTCTGTACGAGATTTTGCTTTTAGTCTGGCAACATTAAAAATGGAGCCGTCCACTCTGGTGTTAATAAGTACTCCACCTGAACATTGACCAAAGGCATTCTTGAGTAGGGCTGCAAAATATATACCAAATAAGGTAGGAGCAAGAACACATCCCTGCTTCACACCGCTGTTTACAGCAAATGAATTGGATGTGCAGCCCTCAAAGTTGACACATGCCCTCATGTCAGTGTGGAAGGATGCAATAAGTTTTAGCAATGTTGGTGGACAGCCTATGGATTTAAGGACTGCATACAGGCCAGATCGGCTTACGGTGTCGAAAGCCTTTGTTAGGTCCACAAAGCATGTTATAAGCGGCCTGTTTTGTTCTTTACATTTTTCTTGGATTTGCCGAAGTGCAAATATCATGTCAATAGTTGATCGTTTGCTTCGAAAGCCACATTGTGTTTCTGGTAAGACTTTTTCCGCCAGTTGTTGAAGGCAGCAGAGGATGACGCGAGCAAAAGCCTTTCCAGTAATGCTGAGGAGGGATATGCCTCGATAGTTGTTGCAGTCGCCTTTGTCTCCTTTGTTCTTGTAAAGTGTGACAATTTTGGCGTCTCTCATATCATGTGGTATCACGCCTTCTTTCCAACACTGCAGTAACAGATTATACAGGTGTGGTAATAGTGGGCCTTTTAGGTCTTTTAATACCTCTGCAGGAATGTTGTCACTTCCTGTGGCTTTTCCAGCAGACAGGTGGTCGATTGCATTGGAAAGCTCGACTAAGGAAGGTTCAGCGTCAAGTTCGGCCATTATTGGCAGTTTTTGGAGGTGTTCCTCAAAATCTGGTGGAATATTTTTCTCAGTTGAATACAACAGAGAGTAATGCTCTACCCACCTATTCAGTTGTTCATTTTTATCTGTGATGGGTTCACCATTTACAGACTTAAGTGGGGCGCTTTTGGTGATGATTGGCCCAAGGGCTACTTTCATCTGACTAAAGGCGGTTTTCATATCTCCCTTTTCATTTGCCTCTTGTATGCTGTTACACAAGTCTGTCCAGTATTTGTTGGCGCAACGTCTTACCTCCAGCTGAAGTTTAGCTTTTGCATTTTTCAAACAAGTTTTTGTACTCTGATTGCAATTTTTGTTATACTCATTGAAAGCAGATTTCTTTTGCTCAATGAGAGGTAGGAGAATTTCGCTGTTCTGGGCTACCCAGTCGTTGTTTGAAACTTTATGCTGTCCAAAAGACTTGATGGCACAGTCATGAATTTTTGAACTGAGAGTGTTCCATGTTTCATCTACCGAGTCGCATTGGGTGACATTATCCATGCTTTCAGCAAATAACTTTTCAAATGACTTTCTATTTGATTCATCTCTGATTGCTGTTACATTGATCTTAGGGATTGAAGGGGCTTTTGATCTGTATATTTTCTTGGCCGAAATTTTGATTTTGCTGACTACCAGTGCATGGTCGGTGTCACAGTCAGCACTGTGGAGGGAACGAGTTATTTTTATACAGCCCAAACTCTTCCTCCTTGAGAGAATAAGATCTAATTGATGCCAATGGCCAGACCTGGGATGGCGCCATGATGTTCTTTGGCATCTCTTAAGGTCAAAGTACGTGTTTGTAACACATAATGAGTTTACGGAGCATAGCTCCAGAAGGCGCTGCCCGTTTTCGTTGATGTTGCCAATGCCGAAGTGCCCAATGCACTTTGGCCATGCGGAGTGATCTGCTCCCACTCGAGCGTTAAAGTCACCCAGAATTAGCAGGCCTTCGGTGAGAGGGATGTTGTGGAGAGTCCTCTGCAATGCCTCGTAGAAAATGTCTTTGGTTTCGTCAGAGGAGGTAAGTGTTGGGGCATAGACACAGATAATGTTGGTAAAACCAGACCGGGTGTTCAGTCTGAGTGTCATGATGCGTTCTGACACTCCAATTGGAGTTGCGATCGAATTGATAAGGGAGTTTTTTACGGCGAAGCCCACGCCGTGGATTCTCGGCTGTTCGCTGCTAAGGCCCTGCCAGAAGAAGGTATAGTTTTCTTCTTTGACTGACCCGGAGTCGGGAAGTCGAGTTTCTTGAAGGGCAGCGATGTCGATGTTTAGTAGCTGAAGTTCTCGATCAATAATTTGGGATTTCCTGATGGAGTCAATATTAGTGAGATCTTGCTGTTGCAAGCCTGGGCGCATTGTTCTGACGTTCCAGGTACCAAGTTTTAGTATTTTTCTGTTTTTGCCAGGTGCACACTTTACGTCAGCTTTTTGACTTTTGGTCTAGCTCCAACCACCTTATGAAGCAGGCTGACGTGGCGGAACAACACCCAACTGCCTGGGGGCTGCCCAGGTTACGGCGGGCGGTAGTTGATCAATGCAGCTGAAAAGCCGCTCCCACCGACAGAGGGGACCCCTGGCGCTCATCCGTACGCCAAATGGATTGAGCTTATCACCGGTAACTGCCACCTCCCGTGTTGTGCCCATCCGTAACGGATGGCTGGAGTGTCCTCTCCAAATCGGAAATGGGTGGGCTTATAGAGGAGAGACAGATGCTTGCCAAGCCCGAGCAAACGCCTCCTCGTTTTGCTGCCTTGCCTGGGCTATTTTTAAGAGATGGTGCTTTGCCCAGAGGCACCACCCCTCTCTCTGCCATTCTAGTTAAACCCAAGGGAGAGACCAGGTCAATACATTTGGAACTAGTCCGGCTGCAGGAGATGCTGGAAGCCAGTTTGATGCAGTTCTCCCTGACAACCACCTTCGGGTCTCCACTCCTGATTTTCTGTCTGGGTTTACTCCCATAGCCTTTGCTATCATAGCAACACACAAGGCAGTGTGGTATTTGTATTCAGGGTTACCTTCCCCTAGTCTTCCTCTCTCCCGAGATGACCCACAAGACAGTGGCAGGCTGTAGCAGGCTGTATTGTGTACTGTCATACAATAGCAGAAAACTCTGGCCTGACATTTCCATTGTACTAAACACTAAAATAGGCGTTCACACTGAGTAGGAAAACGAATGGTGACTATTCAGTACACAATATTCTACTACATATTAAAGTACCAATATCGTGACCCTTGTTCTTGTTTGTTTTATCTGGAGATCTTTTAGTATGTGTAGAAGTACAACAAATCCACACTCTGACATTTGTTTAAAATGCATTGTGGAACTCACCAAGCTGTTTCACAGCTTCAATTTACTCCAACTCCACTACTAAAACCACTAACGCAAATAGTGGACTTACAATAAACCAGTGCTAAGGTTGTAATATATACTGAACACTTGAATCCTATTTTACACCATTACAATACATAAGAATCAATCCCTCAATCCTTAATATCTTAAATCACCTGGACTATATAATAATGATGTGGTCAATTTCTCTACTTAATCAGATTTAATTAAATTTAATGAAAGTTCCAGTTTGCTCCATTTTGAAATTCCACGTATAGTAATTTCTTGGAGTGCCATATTTGTACAAGCTGTAAGGGCGCGAAAGTTACTACAGAAAATGATAAAACGGTGTGTAGGGGTTGGCTGTGTGTCACAATCTGCTGTCATGTCAATTTTCTAAAAACAATGTTTACTTTTTGCACCATGTCAAAACATTGTCTTGTAAGTTCTACTGACTTGTCTTTCTAATTGTGAATGATTTGTTAAAGTGATGAACTTTCACAACAAGGTCCAAATAAACATCATAAATATTCTTCCGCAGCTGAGAATGCTTTTAATGCATACAACTTCCATGACATCAAATTATTTTTAAACAGCTCTGTTCCCTATGTTGTAATCGTCTTTTAGCTACTTTTGAGTTTTATTCTAGCACATCTGGTCGAGTTACATGAATTTTTTAAAGTTTGCTAAATATATTTGATTATTTTTTGGCTTAGAATTCTATGACCAAGATCATTCAATACGCCTTTCCATGTCGTTATATTATATAATATAAAAATTTGTTTTTCAAATTTCTTTGGTTTCTACAGACACAGAGTGGGGATGACATGTGACCACCCTTTCTATGGGCACACAAAGAGTAGCTCCTTTTATGCACTCAAGGCTACCTTCATACACTCATGGACATTTATCGAGTCATGACATACAAAACTTCACTGATTACAAGAATACACATAGATCTAATGTTTGTCAGCTGAACCAGTGAACCACTCAATTTTAGAACAGGCTCATTAAGGGAATCAGGACAAGACAACAAACAGCCATCATTCCCCAAATAGGCCAGCTACATCAGACCTACATGAATTTAAGATCTTGTTAGTCTTAGAATTATAATCTCTCTCTTTTTAGTGTGTAAGTCCCTGGACTGTACACTTGATTTAATTTCTGAACGACTTGTCTGTTAACTGCGGGAGCTGCCTCCAAGTACAGCAAAGCATAATTCTAAAGTCGGTATTTTACTGTCCAACAAGGTAGGCCTAGCCTACGGGAAAAAAGAAAAACACAATATCTGAGTCATTACCGTACCACATGATCTGGACTAGATTTCTAGATCTATTAGTACTACTGCCACTACTCATCCTCTTTATCGTGATACGATTATACTGCTACTGGGGGAGTATTATGCTGGCGACTTATCATCTTCGCATGCCATTGATGATTTCTTGTATTCCATTCTCAGAATAGAACGAGCAGCATTTTAATCTTGTTTTTCCGCCAATCATCAACCTAACAACATATCAACAAACATATTTCTCTATTCCAACTACTTACATCAGGCTTATTTTCCCTTTACAGTACGCAACACAGGCTGAGTGTCGATGGCGAAAGTCGGTGAAATAATTCACAAACGATCTGTTGATTATTGCGATGAACCAACACGTCTCCCTGCTGGTTACGTTGATGGCGGCTGGTAAGTCCTTGAACCTACGAGGTCACAGATTGGGCCATGTTTTCATCTGCCAGTGTGCCGCGGGTTGCGGGCAGAGATCTCGGGCGGGCGTGTGCTGCTCGCTTGCTGACTGTGCGATAGACCAACCCGCTTCGCCTTGCGCTTCACATGATAATCATCAAGTTTGAGGTCTCCACGAATCAATGTATTCTTTCTGATATTCCGATTTTGAGGACTTGTACTGTATAGGCTATTGAATGAAGACTAACCTTCACTTAGTTGTTCATTGTCGCTGACGATCTTTGGGCCAAAACGAAACTCAGAATTGCCATTGCCACAGAATGACTGTGGAAAAACCCGTGTACTAGCCTTTATTAAAGTCGTTTATTAATTTTTGTTTGTTTACAGGAAAGATGACAAATTATACTAAGCCTATAAATTGCACTGCATCGTCGCAAAGGTGCTGTTTCCTACCCCTCCTAATGAAAAAAAAGGGACGCTAATGAATTTATGACAGTAGCAAACTGACAATTTGGAAGTGGGTACAATGGTCATTCCTTAAAACATGTTAAATAAAAATAATATTCAAAACAAAACAACACAAAAACGCCAGTTTGATACTTCATATTTTGGCATTACATAAAATAATGTATAATGAAATGATATGGGTCCGCTCAAGTGAATAACGTGCTCATGTTTTGTACGTGTCATTTGTTTTTATCACATTGAATAGAATCATAAAAATTTATATATTTTGAAAATTTAACATGGACTGGACTAAGAGCACGTCATACGGACACCACTCGCAAAATTATAGTTGTATGAATTAAGTATAGCAGAAGTTTGGATTCTGATTTCTTTTATCGAGATTGGCTTCTAACGAATCTGCGTGCCGTGTCATACATAATTACACTGTGTTATCGAGCTAAACTGCGAACAACACAACATGCGCTATGAAATGAGAAGGAAATGAGTAGGGGTGATTCAGCATTTTTATTAGGTATCGGATGCGACTTATTCATTTCAGTAGGGATGGCGTAAATGAGGAGCTTCATTCAGCCAGCTTTTACCATGAAGATTCAGCAATGGATTTTATTGGTGTCTGTAATAATTTTGATAACTTTATATATTGTATTCTGAAGTCTACCCAGCTTTAGTCTGACTTCCAACTTTTTTCTTTCTTTTTTTTTACACAATCATTCTCGGCATTGAAACGTTTGTAAATATTGAATATGGATCTCACCCCAAGCCGTTTAAAAAAAAAAATGACAGGGTAATTTGTTTTATTTATTGTTATCATTCGAGCCATGTGTCTTTGGTGATAACTCGGCCGTCCTTGGATTCATCAACATTGATCTTGACTATTGATACGTAAATTCTTTTCCACATTAACTGGTTTTGGTTTAATGAAACAGATTTATTCAGTTTCTTAATCCACCTGATGACGCCAGATTCTTCATGGAATAAGAACATTAACAACAAAATGGGAAAAAAATTTTTTTTAAAGATTGTGATTTAGCAACACTTGCTACTCAGGCAAAATCCTCATTGTCGGCAATGTGCAAACAAAACGAGCAAGTCAGTTTACCAAGTTCATGGGCGTCACTCTGGCATGTGACAAGGAAAGGCAAATGGGAAGAAAAGATTGGGGGAGGGGGAGAAATAGCTGATCAGAGGTGGGGTCTGCATACTGACATATCCCACTGGTCATCGAGTTGTCCGTTGTCCACTTTAGTCTTACATCACACTATCTGGTGCGCTGCGGTCGCTAATCGAACGGTCACGTCCACGGTCACTGGGGCATGCGCTAACCTCTGAATGACCCTACACTCTCCTGGGCTTCGGTCTGTCCGGTTCTGCGCTAGGCTTGACCGCCTTCCACTTTGACCCGAGGGCATGAGCAATCGGCGGTATAAATAGACATAGTGGCCGTGTTTCACCCTTGACCCCACTGCCCCGCAGGCAGGCTGTCCCCGTATTTCCTCGCCTGCGACCAGGCCCACCACCGCTCCGCGCTGCGCGAGTTGAAACACATAGGGAGAAAAGTCGTTGGCTTAGAATAATAATTCGAGTATGCTTGAAACAATATTCGATACCTTCAAGACCAAGTTGATTTGCGGAGATATTTCTGCTGCCTTCGGTTATCTTGTGAAACTATCATGTAGAGGACTGACCTATCTACTTTACCAATACTAGATTTTATTTAGTTATTTACTTATTCATTCATTTATTTATTTGCAATGACATGATAGGCACACCGGTAATAAATTTAGATTTCTTTTTTAATTATGATACACACATTGGAAATAGACTTCTGTTTCAATGTTTTATCATAATAATATGATGCAGACATTGGAAATTGCCCTACATGTAAATTTAAAAGCTTAGCCCACCGAGTCAAGTTTGTTTTTTCGTCGGTTTTGACTCAAGACTTGAACTTCTCTTGAATCAACTAGCGAGACAGAATTTTTTCAATCTCGATCACCGGTGCGCTTAGTCACGTTTAACTCCATAGTCCACATCTCACAACTAAAACCGACACGACATAAGCCTGACTCAGTGCGATGGGGGCCCTGAAGCGGGGTGCTGTAAGATCAATTATAGTTTTAAAAAATGTGTACGACATGCCATGGCACGTTGAGGCTTTATGGCAAAATGTTGGTGTTATTGTTGTTGTTGTTGATGGTGATATGTCCATTACTCTAATGTATGAAGCCCAGAACATTGAGAGGAAACTCATGTTAATACATGTAATAATATCCAAAAATAAATAAATGAAATAAATAAATAAATACTCTCAGTTTATTGCACGTATGTCGTTATTAAACATTTTTTCTAAAAACGGCCTTCTCTCTCTCTCTCTCCTTTTTCTCTCTCTCCTTCTCTCTCTTCTTTTTCTCTCTTTCCTTTCTTTCTCTCTCTCATTCCTATCTTTCTCTCTCTCTCTCTCTTCCCACTCTTTCCCTCTCCTTCTCTTTATCCTTCTCTCTCTCTCTCTCTCTCCCTGAGAAACCAAACCAATAGTCCCTATCAATGGCACGCGTTCATTTTACTATTCGCACGTATGTCATGTTGAAGCCAATTTCCGTAATGCTTCCTTTTAATTAACCTACATTCATTCGTAAGAACATTTGAATTTGATTTCAATATCGGTACACTAGCTGGAGCTGATTTTGCTTTACCATTTCCGCGGTCATTGACGGTCAGCCATTATTACAAGAGGAGCACAACTGCGAAAAATGTTCCCTTTAATTAACACAGTCATGTGCGAACCTGAACGCGCTATTATAAATACACTGTATTGAAACAGTGTAATATCTCCCCGCCAGCAAGGTTAGTTAGGGGTTTCCCCAACCTCCACACACCCATAAGAGCATACACAATTAATAAGCACATACATGTACAGTAAAGAAGGTACGAGGGTCTCAGATATAGTCATATACTGCTCGAAGACTGACCTGGTTGCTTTGATACTGTTAGTGAGTCTGTTGATGAAGCTATCTTGATGGGACAAGAGTTATAAAGTTACATAATTTGTTCACTTGACACCACGAATACTGAGTTTTGTTTTTTGCGCAAAGATCCCTTGCGGTATCTAAAAAAAGATACATGTATACAATTGTACATGTTCATGCATTGTGATAACGCCGCTGCATTTTTCTTGTACATGTATCTTAGTTCTTACAAAATATTTCTGTCGTCTCCGGGTATCAGATATTTTGAAAATCTATAAATGTAAATTTTGAACTTTAATTATTGTGCAATGTGATATATTATGAGTATTCCTGCTGTTCGCCATTATCTTTTCCCTTTCTTCTTGAAAAGAGAAGGTAGCGTGTGTCGGCCAGAACTGTCGTATTAAGTGATCCAAAGGTGCATGTTGGGTACCTAAGATAGAAGTTCTGTGCAAGGTAACCAAACTAAGGCAGAGTACTAGCTGTGTTATCTCGGACGACAGAGAGTGTCACCAAAAGCAGGAAAAACATACATAAGAACGAGAACTGACAGTAGTGACAGCAAAAGACGAATCTTTCGGGTTACCTGGAAACTTGAAAATAAGCAGGAGAATGTGTATGCGTTGACCTATGACGTGACATCTTTCGAGATGGGGTATGACAGTATAAAGCGATGGCTTGTCAGAGATAAACAATATACAAGCCACGTAAATTTCTAGGTACATACATGTATATTACATGACCGCTGTGACATGGCAAGAAACACGAAGGCCAGTGAGCCGATGGAAGAGTGAGAAATGTAGCCTCGAAATGAGTCGAAAGTGAAAGAAAACTGACACAAAAACGAGACAGAAGCCACGAGACTGAAAACTAAGCCAGTACCGTGATCAGTTCAGTAGCACGTACTGGGTTCAAAAATTGCTGTCTGTTCGACATTTTTTAAAAATTTATTCCCGCTCCTTTTCGATGGCGCCACGAGGTTGGTTATACTTTTCTGTTATCTGACAATCTATATTGTTAAATTAAAATTAAATGACCACACCTTTCCACATCAGGGTTATCTTTGGTGATGATTGTTCGACTTAAAAAAGAAGACAAACAAGAAAAGTGGGAAAAGCAAAAGAAAAATGACGAGACTGTTCTTTGATTGCATGGCTATGAACATACATACATGTACATTGTTTCACTATTTCATTCTTCGATTTCTCTCAGTTCACTTGGAGATCTGGCATCGTATGGAATGAAAGAGCCTTTCGTAATACTGCACATGTGTGCTTGAAGTCAAAATGACGTGGCAAAAGGAAAATGATGTATGTAGCAAAGCCTCTCATAAGAAATAATAATACATAAACGATACATCCAGGAAAACAAGATAGAAGATTGAATAAATAAAAGAAAATCAAACAAATGAAAACATATCGTTTCTGTAATGTAATATTTCTTACTATCTTACACAAGGTTTTGCTACATTCTTTTTCGTGTTGGTGTGATCCCACAGATTTTATTTAAAAAAAATATTTTGTCAATGTGTACTTGAAGAATCACAACGGAAAGCATCCATCATTTAAAATGCACTTACATAGTCCAATTTCTTTTGTTTGTTTATGTCTCCATTTTATTTTTAAAACGTAAATTGTTGTTTTTAATGCGCAAACTGAAGAGGTCCAGCACTTCTAGTATCTTTGACAGCACTAAAGCATTACACTTTGGCTTATGTAAGTAGAAATATGCATTACCGGTACTGAAACTGCGCTACTTGGTTCGGTCACCAAAGTTGGAGTTTAGAGAAAGCGCATTGACACGACAAAGGCTATAAATATAATAATATTATTGTGCAAGGAAGTCGCAAGACAACAAACAGAATGCAGCAGAACGATAGGACGGAAGCGTCCACCAACCGCCCGCTTAGTCACGAATGTCATGTAAGATTTTTGTAAGTTCACGAACATGATTCTTCTGTCTAATTGTGAAACATTTGTAATTGTCCTTTTTTT
Source organism: Onchidella celtica (assembly GCA_963931925.1). NCBI lineage: Eukaryota > Metazoa > Mollusca > Gastropoda > Systellommatophora > Onchidiidae > Onchidella > Onchidella celtica. Next base: position 73,360,767 of record OZ007567.1, on the reverse strand, counting down.
TGTTGTTGTTGTTGTTGTTTTCAAAGGCAAGAGATGACCAGTGTAATATAAGATCGTAATCCCCACCTTGATCATCCGCCATCGCTCTGTGAATGCCAATGAGCTCAAAAAGGAAAACTGACAGAAGGACTTCAAATACATGTAATTAAAGGCAAAAACAAAAATCATTGCCATCTCAAATGAAGGCTTTTTAATTGAAAAAGCACAAACCACTGAATGGTATCACTTAACTTAAAACAAAACAACAAAGTACATGTAATTGCACATGGAAACAAAAACAAAAATACCCACATTCAAATCCATATAAACTTTGACATGTTCTCCAGTACACGTACCAGCTTAACACCATGGTGACATTTAAAAACAAAAGATATTCACATTTATAAATTTTCCAAAACTGATGGCAGGGAGTACATCCCTCAACAGGTCTGACCCCCTCACTCCAAATCGTAAAAAATCCTCAAATATTCTATGTCCTATTTATCCTGTTTAGCCATGGTGGTCTGCCCCCCCCCCCCCCAACACAAACACACACCCAACCCCCAAATCTTTTTCCCTCAATAAAACACATTTGTCACTTTCGTGAATTAACAAAACCATCCCTATAAATTATAATTAAATTATGCTAGGTGTATTTGGACCACGATAATAATTCGGATCTAATGCCACTGAACAGCAACACACAAATTAATAAGGGACATTGTATAAAGAACCAACTTTTTAAATTTTAGATTTCTTTTTCACAGGCATTCAAGATTTGTAAAGCTCTTTTTCTTGTGTGCTGAAAAAAAAACAACAACACACACACATAATAAATGACACCAAAAAATGACTTCCTCCATCATCACACTGCATGACTTGCACGTGAGCACTGTTATTACACTTTTATGATCTCATGCCCTTTTCACACTAACAACGCGACAATCATTACGCACGAATAAGAATAAAAAATAAGAAAAAGAAACAAAAACACCACCGGCAAACAAAGCAAACTAAAGCAAAAATTAATGTCAGAAAAGGCACCATCTCAGAAGCTGCTGGGGAAAATAAAAAGGTAAAAAAACAAGATAAAATGTGTACACAGCTGGTCACTTGGATGGGCGCTGAGATTCATTCCAAATCGTATTGATTATCCTGAGAGAACAGTGCTCCTGTGGAGTGGCAATGACAAGACTCTAGTACTAGTACTAGTAATGAAACTGGTGGTTTTAGAGGACAGCATGCTTTTCTTTTCACCTTTTCTTTTTCCAGAACCAAGGATTTCGTAAGTTTCTCTGGGAATTTAGAAAAAAAAAAAAAGTAAGCCCAACTGGCACCATTGCAAAAACCAAAAGCCTATAATTAATTAGTCCAAAGAAAACATTTCCACAAAAGCAGGGATCCCCCCCCCCCCCCTTCCAGAGCTGTGATCAACCCCCAACCCCTCCCCAAAAAACAACAACAACACAGTCATGCACACCGAGAAAGAGGAAAAAATCGTACATCTAGATCTAGATACATTTAACCATAATAAGATTAAGATAAATGAGAAAATATGCATATTTGAAACCTAAGCGCTGAATTAAGAAATTTTCTTTCTGTTTTTGAACATGACTGTTCAGTTCACAAGGCTCTGAAACATTCATCTGTCACCTCCCCCCACTCAACCCAATATATAAAAACCTTTGCACCATACTAAAATCACAAAAATTTGAAGACTCATGGAAAGTTAACTTCTACAGTTAACAAACAGGAATAATGATAGTCTGGAGAAACAGCAGTCCTTGATCATTCAAACCACCGTATTGTGGCCGAATCGGGTAACTTAAATCCCACAAAATTCCCTATTTAGGCAAAAACATGCCCCAATCTTAAAACAAATCCATTATAGTATTCTGAAATCCTCCTGGAAAGATTACTGGTGAAAAGAGACAAAACAGTTCTTACTAAAGAGTAGTCTCGACATAATAATATACATGCATTTGCAAGTACTTCAGAATAACTGACAAAATTGAAGCCGCTGGTGTTTATCTTATGAAATAATTTCATACCAATTGTAATATTAATATTCAATAGAAGTTTGTCCAGGCTAAACATCCAGTTACTGTAAGGCTCTTACTCTTAAAAATATAAATTCCACAATTCAGCCAGCTGCAGCATCTTCAACAAAGGATTCAGACAGATGGACAATTCAAATTTTATGCCCCCAATCATCAAGAAATCTGGCCAACACATGAAACAGGTTATGACAGCCTCTCCCTTTAAGTTAGGCAGGGTGTTACATTATAGGAAGATACAAACTGGGAAAGGCGGGAGAGTGGGGGCAGTCAATACCAGTATGAATGGCAATTTTTAGACACAGTATGCCAGAGTTACTTCTTACACTGATCAAAGTCAAAATTGGGCAAAAAGAAAAGGTTGTATGTTGCAAAGCCCCGCGTGAGAAATAAAACCCAAATAATACAAAGCAAACTAAAGAGAAGACAGAAAATACACAAATTTTCGGCTTTCGCCTTTGTCAAGTGAAAAAAAAACCAAAAAAAAAGAACAATAAAAGACTTCAACAGGAACGAAGTGAACCAGTTTACTTAGCTGCGAGTTCTTGCTTCGTTAGCAGCACCAAAGCACGTCCGTCCGCCAAAAGCATGGAAGCACGAAGTGACGCAATTGGTTAGTAACCAAGACGAAGGCGCCATATAGTGCCTCAGAGCACAAGACAGGGATGGTGCGCAATAACAGTCTTTTCCTATTAAGCAAGTCCTCCTTAGAAATCTCTCTATCTTGAAGGCTGACCAGAACCTCAATGACATGCTTGATGCCACACCTCCTCTGCTGGTATATAGACGATCCAAAAACTTAAAAGACATTTTGGTCCGGAGCAGGCTCATTCACACTGATCGTTGCGGTACTAAACCGTGTGGCAATTCTCGTTGCAAGACGTGCACACACGTCCTTCAAGCGTCTTCCATTGAGTGCCCTTTGTCGACGTTCAGCATTAAGGAAGGCTTCACTTGTCATAGTCGCAATCTGGTGTATGCTATCCGCTGTGCCAGGTGTCATATGTTGTACATTGGTGAAACGGGACGTCAGCTTCACACTCGGTTTCGGGAGCACCTCCGTGACATTGAAAATCGAAATGGAAAGCCTGTTTCTGTCCATTTTAATCGACCAGACCATGAGCCATCCAACGACATTCAAATTCTGGGGCTCAAATCTTGTCACGCAGGCGCTGATGTACGCTTTGAGACCGAACAACGATTAATTTTCCAGCTCAGCACTATCACTCCCCATGGCATCAATGTCCAACATTGCCTTCGATAATTCCACTGTTGCGAATATCAATATATATATATATAAAAATTTCTTTATTATTATTATTTTCTTTCATTTATTTATCTTTTTTTTTTTTTTTAAATCTTTTTCTTTTTTTTTTCATTTACTGCGACTCCTGACATTGCGCACCATCCCTGTCTTGTGCTTTGGTGCTGCTAACGAAGCAAGAACTCGCAGCTAAGTAAACTGGTTCACTTCGTTCCTGTTGAAGTCTTTTATTGTTCGTTTTTTTGTTGTTTTTTTCACTTGACAAAGGCGAAAGCCGAAAATTTGTGTATTTTCTGTCTTCTCTTTAGTTTGCTTTGTATTGTTTGGGTTTTATTTCTCACGCGGGGCTTTGCAACATACAACCTTTTCTTTTTGCCCAATATTGACTTTGCTTATAGCCCTGCTGCGACCCCACAGTTTTTCTGTGGTTTTTATGATATTTCTTGAATTTCTTACACTGATTATTATGAACCGTGAGACCCCTCCTTCCGCCCCTCCATTCTGAATGAAACACAAGCCATAACATACAGAGCTAGCAACTTGTGGAACAATAATACTGACTTCACTTTCTTATGCGAAATAATGTCTACATAATAAAATAATAAATAACTCTTAATATCACCGGGATTACATCTGTGGGACAAGTTTGTTGAAAAATTGTTATTAAATCAGTTATCACAAGAAGTTTTCGCAAATTCACTGCCAAAGTGGGAAAAAAATTCCGAACCATGCAAAGAGCAAATGCTTGCACTGATTATTATCAACTATGAGACCCTTTCCTTGATACTGAATGAAATGCAAGTCTACTCATAGTCATAGCATACAGAGTAAGCAACTTGTGAAAAAATAATACATGTACTGACTTCACTTCTTTATCTAAAATAATGTCTACATAATAAAATAAAACATGTAAATAGCACTGTTAATATCACCAGGGATTACATCTCGAGGGCCGCCAAGTAAACTATGGTAACTCATGTTTTGCAAATTTTACAGGAGACACAAAAAACTGCATAGTTCGTTCAGTTTTATATGTATATGCTTGATATTCACAAGTAAAGATATATATGCCATGGCAAATTGGTATATGTCTTTATTTTACATGATTATTTGATAATATTTTAGTTATTGGAGTTACCATATTTTGCCACTGAAAATTACACACGTAAAGTATTGTATCTCGACTTACAACAATTTTATGGGTGCTGGCACCACACAAAAACTATGGTATGTCTGAGTTACAATAGTTTACACGCGGAACAGAATTGAAATTTGGGAACTTACAATAGTTTGCCTCACCTCAAGTAGCAAGCTTACATTGTATACTAAAATACACTAATTTTTATCTATATTTTTATGCATGGATTGGATCTTTGAGACTGCGATAACAGTACATAGCAGCGACTACACTTGGAGCAAAATTCATTGGTGAACTTAAAGCATGACATTCAAATACATAGTCTATAAATCATGAAGAAGTCAGCTTAATTTTGCACGTAACACAACTTGATATTTTTTATTCATCGGGCTGTCTTGCTGTACATTTTGAGAAACAGAGGAACATGTTGCAAAGCAAACATTAGGCAGGCACACACAAAAAAAGTAAAGTATTGAAATAAATAATTTATGAATACTTAGATGGAGGAACTGTGACATACTACGTTGCTATGACCACAGAGAAATGTCCCATGTTCATGTTTAAAGGATTTGCAGGCGGTAAAACGGCTGATTATACCATTTCATCAATAACAGTAGCAGCGAGTGGCTGTGTTGGACTTCGAAAAATGCCAGAGGACTCTCCTGAAAATGAGTATTTGATTCCAAGCTCCAGAGTCCAAGTACAACCTTTATACTACGACATTGTATAGTGATGAAATTATTGATTTCCTTCATACAAATGCACTCACGCACACAGTAAAAAATATGCATTAAATGCACATGAGATGAGTGTTTACAAGTAAATGTGGAAGTATGTGATGCAATATCTTTTCAGAGAAAAAAACTGCCACAAACATGCGGCACTTGAGTAAAATTGTGAGACAGTTGAACGATCAAGCTGCTTGTAAATGTCTGGCAATTATTGCATCTTAATCTTCAATAGATTGAAGAATTGGTGATGTATTGTGGGAATAATTTGGGCTTTACAAAGGGACTGCAAGTCAGTGTACTTGTCTTTATCAATTCCTGGACCTATCCTATGATTGTGGACATTGAGCTGAATTTCATGGAAAGAAAAACTCTGTTGTATTTTTCTTATTCTTTGAATTAAATTGAGCTGGTGGTACTGTCCATCATAATCATATAAAATTTGAAAAACATTGGGATTGTCTTTTGTCATTTCATAGATTTTATATTTGACCAATGTGCTTGTTGTCTATCCATGTCAAAGTCAAAATTTTTCAAATGCCCAGCAATTTGCTTAAAATCAAAGAAGCACTGCTCATCAAGTTCCCTAACAATATATCTGAAGTCTTTTATTGTTCGTTTTTTTGTTTTTTTTTCACTTGACAAAGGCGAAAGCCGAAAATTTATGCATTTTCTGTCTTCTGTTTAGTTTGCTTTGTACTGTTTGGGTTTTATTTCTCACGCGGGGCTTCGCAACATACAACCTTTTCTTTTTGCTCAATTTTGACTTTGCTTATAGCCCTGCTGCGACCCCACAGTTTTTCTGTGGTTTTTATGATATCTCGGTTTAGTATGTTTAGCTGCACTGATAATGCCTGCCCACTGTGGAGTAGTGTAGATATCTTAGTGTTTACTGACACGTTCTATAGTGGCATGGACATTGAGGTTTTCATTTTTGCTGTGACCTTTGATGAGAAAAATTATCGTGCTCTATTTCTGAAAAGCCAAATTTATTCAAAGCATGCCACAGCATGGTGAGGAAATATTTGTTGCGATTCTGAACGCCGCGTGAGTCTACATACAATGTTACAAACTCAACGCCCCTTCCATGTGCAGACCCAAGGTAGTCAAATACACAGGATCCTATCTCATTGGAACCCCTTGCAGCTATACCTTCATGCCAGACCTTGCCCTCTTCCAAGGTCATACAATGATAAATTAAAAGTGTTCAATTTTCTTTTATAGAACAATACTGAAACATTTGAATGAGGGTCATCAAGACTTCTTGTAAGTCAAAACAGACTGAATTTCTCACTCTGTTGGTACGACTGTCTTCTTTGTCTCTTGCCTTTTTCTCCTGCACTCTAACCTTGTTGCGGTGGTGGTCGTCGTACTTTTGCCTTTGCTTTTCCTTTTCTTCGAGAGAGAGATTTTCAAAGGATACACAAAAATCGCATCTATCCTTGCTAGGGTTGTGAAAGCCAAGATTAAACTCAGTTCGAAACAACTCACAATAGATTGTGGAAGAGGCGATGTTAGTTGTCATTTCTTGCCTCCTTTGCTCTCGGTCAAGTCTGTACATGGTGGCCAAGTTTAGGGAGGCACCAAGGTACCGCCGTTCACTGTCCTCCAGGCAGTAGTGACTTTCCACTGTTGGAAAGGACCTGGCGTGTTCTCTAATTCTTTCATTCTCCTTCTTCATTGGCTCTGTAAGTTTGTTATGCAAAAAGAAGGTTTTACACACAGGAAATTTTACGCCTATGTTTAAGTAATACTGCAGGCTTCTCTTTCTCTTAAATGTGTCAATGCCTGTTGCCTTGTCCTTGGCATGTACGTTGTGGCAAACGTAATTTCTCCTCTTGTCTATGCTCCCTGTCCGCCAGAATAAATGAAACATAGACTCTCTCTGTGCAGTACTAATTCTCTGATGGCAGTGCATTCTGCAAGCCGATCCATACCCCTCCGTCATTGTTTTCCTACGGACAAATTTGCCTTTTTTGGTTGAAAACTCTTCCCCTGAGTTTAGGCTCTTCTTTCTCTTAGTGTCCTTCCAGTTGTTTTCGTTTCGTCTTCTCTTCCTACCTCTCATTTTCCGGAGAGATGCAGAAGAAGCCACAGTGCTGATACTGTCTTCTGTTGTCATGTTGTTGCAGTCCAGTACTCCAGCCTCTGAAGCTGTAGACGTATGGATCAGCTGCTCAGGGGAATCTTGATTTCCCGCTGAGCGCTCTTCCATGTTGAACGTTGATGCAAACGATCGATGATCGTTCTGTGGATCACAATCAGATCCACCAGCAATAAGCTGCATGGCATATACAGACACTTGCATGTACTTTAAGGGTGAGGTGGATTCAGGCTGTACCTCTTTCTCTGGTGTGCTCTCTCTCTACCTTTTGACATCCACTCTTCTTCGGATGGCTGCTCTACTTGTGGAACATAGTCTGGGTCTTTGTTAGGGTCCCAGTTATTGAGATCTGAGCTACTGTCACCGATACTGGTTTGGACAGACACCCTTCGTTTTTCCTCCTCACAGAGGTTTTCCTTTAGATCTCCACGACAGGTAAGTCATCAGAATCCTACTGCGAAGAAACCCTCTGGTTCCGGCCTTTGCTCAGCTTCCTGATTGAAGCCAGCGGTAAATCCGAGTCTGATGGCTCATCAGACCTAGAAGGCACGGTCGGCTTCAGATTGTGATACACTGGTTCTGTCGCTTGGGCTAGAACATGCACCTGTGTAAGCTCAAAGGGGATTGATGAAAGTCCCAATGATGTTGCCAGAGAGAGGAGATACTCCTTCACTTCCGCTGCTGAACTGTGAGATGTTCTAACTGCAGCTCTATGTGGGCAGGCCATACCGGCCAGGTTTCTGCTATGGGGGTCAAAGATGTGGTAGACATTGTCATCCTTGATGATTGCAGATGAAAATGCAGGTGTGTCCGAACCAATGATCAGGATTGCGTGCTTGTCCATGCTTGAAATTGCAGGTTGGAGACTGAAGTATGGTGGAGTATCATCCTTGGTTTCCAAAAGCCCAGTATATGAATCCATGATCTGTAGATCAACCTGACAGCCACATGCTTCACACTGATTAGGAATAGATCTGATGAGTGGATACTGTTCATTGAAATGTCCAAACAGTGATGAGTGTAGGTTTATCACCATGGAATAGTATCTGGTCCAGATCATGCGTATTCCATGTTGTGGTGAGTTTGTTTTCAGGTTAATATTGGGTGCTCCCAGGCAACTTCATTAACTGGTCGGGATCTTCTCACTATTCCCATGCACGGCCTTTGTCGGTGATGTATGGTGCCCTGTACACCCTGGACTGGGTACCTTACAAAGCTTAGTTTTAAGTAGGCCTTACAGAATTACAACGTGAGCAATTTCATACTCAAGACATTCACATGTACATTTACTTGAAAAAATATTGTATCTGGGTGGGCCATGAAAGAAACTGGTGGTTTTTACACCTGTAAACTATTGTAAGTCCGACATACAACACCTCATTTCTCCAGTTCTGTCGCGTATACTATGGTATCTTGACTTACAATAGTATACGCGGCAAATAACCACTACTTTTAGATACAATATTTTAAAATTATGGGATATCTCTCTTAATTTTAAGAATGTAGCTGCGAAAATTTTATGGAAGGTGTATAGTGGGAAATGCATTCTTGATGCCAAAAATGTCAATTTCGGAAAAAACATGAGTTACCATAGTTTACTTGGCGGCCCTCGATCTGTGGAACAAATTTGTTGGAAAACTGTTATTAAATCAGTTGTCACAGGAAGTTTCCACAAAAACATTGTCAAAGTGAAAAAAAATTCAGGAGCATAGACAGAGCAATGGAAGGAAAGATTCCCAAATAAAGCTTAATGATAAAATCCGAAATACTCCAAAACAAATCCAGGTTACAGACATTGAGAAATTTACATTTTGACGAAAAGGGAAGTGGGCTGGCCATATTGGAAGAATGAAAGATAGCAGATGGACAAAGCCTTGCATGGAATGGCGGCCTAGAAGAAAGAAAACAAGAGGATGCCCAGAAAGACGATGGAGAAATGATAGTGTGCAGACGAGAGGACAGGCATGGACAAGAGGGATGGAAAACGGAGAATGGAGATCAATGGCAAAGGGCTACATCCTGCAGTGGAAGGACAAGGCCTAACAATTCAAAAAGACAAGACAAAACTGCCCAGGACAACCACAGACAGCTGTCAATACAGTTACAATATTGAGGAACGGAGTACATGTACAAGCAGAATTTACAGACACAATACAATTGAACTTTCCAAAACAAAAAAATTATGAAAAAATATACAACGTAAATCTAACTAAACTTATAATCAACAAAACTGGCCCATGCACTGATTTATATTTCATTATGCAAATGCAATAAAAAGGCAAAATTTGATCACTTCAGAATGCGAACTGGAATATTTCTGTAAATGAAACAAAGACTGCAATAATATGTGTTTCAAGTAATAAGTCAACAAATGAATTGAGCTGAACCATTCACAAAAGTGAACAGAAATAACAACAAAGGAAATTTTAGAGCAACAACAACAGCCAATAAAAAATGCCACCGCAAGATTCATTAAATTTATGTGGCACATGATATAAGACGCTGTGCTGGTTTTTATTTGAAACAAATAATTTCACACATTATTTTCATAATGGAAACAAAAAGATTAAAGAAATAATACACACGTGAGAACTGTTTTCAGTTTGGTAACCTCTAGAAAGTGGAAAGAGGCACCCCTCAGGCAAGTGTTACAAAAAAACTTTGTATAAAAACAATGAGTCACACCCTGAAAGGGGTGGGGGAAAAAAATATTACAAAAAAAAAAAAAAAAATTAAATGCAGACCTGAGATAATATTTCCCACATTCATAATTAAAAAAACCAGTTCCTCAATGCAAAACATGGGTGGAAAGAAAATGAATCCACATTCTTGATGTCATACAATGCGCTTGGGAATTTCAACTACTTCATTGAAATTTTATAATTTAGGCTAACTTTGATGACCAACACAAGTTCCCAGATGATCAGGGGATTTTCATTTATTTTATATGATGCAATGTTTAATTCATGCAGATGCTGAAAAATAAAGCATCTAGGAATGTGTTTTAAGGACGCAGGCAGCATGGAATGACTAATATCCATGCCTCTGTTATCTGTTGTCAGTGAGTCCTGAGAGCACGGCCAGAAAAAAAATTGTAAAAAAAGGCAAGACAACATGAATCACGTTCAGTATGTCATTTCAAGTGATGGACTTCATTGCATGTTCCAACTCTTTAAATGAATGCTGCACAATGTACAAAATAACATGTACAGCTGTATGACTATGACACCCGTTAAGTTATGGAAAATAACTTGTAACAGCTTTGAAGGACATTAAATTAATTAAGTTTCAGGGCAAACAATGGAAGAATGACAAATCTATGAATCAGATGATTTCTTAATTTAATGTAGCTTACAAACACAAACTCAAGGAAGGCAACTGCATATTGATAACAGCAAAGCACTCAGCCACAAGTTTTTTTGTTGTTTTTTTTTCTCTCTCTTCCTTTCAAGCTTTTAGGACAAACAAACATGATTTTCATATTTTTGGTAGGGGTTTGACTGTGTTATACAAGTTTAACTGTGTCATACATACATGTACTATTAATTTCAAAGAAATGTGAATAGAATCTGAACCATTTCTCAATAACCCCTGTGCTTTCAGTGATGGGCTTATACCTTTGGAAAATGCGTAAAAATGTTGGGAGTTAAATTACTGTACCATAGGTAAACACTGTAATGCAAAACACTCACTGCTGTCTCTCCCCTATTAAACATTGACTCTTAAAAAATCAAAATCGACAAGATTCTTACGTCCACTGTGTTATACTGTGATCCATTTCTCTATACTGTTCAATTACTTTTTTTTTTCAGTCTGATCAGTTCCTGGTTTAAATCACAACCTGGCTGCTTCAACAATGCAAACCTGGCTGACGATGAGTGGGAAGTTGCATTGGTGCATTTACCATGTGGATATAAAAACGGTCACCCTGGGACTGATTTATTCTATCCCCATGCACAATATTGAAAATTGGCCATAATTTGCATAACCAAAACATTACACCATTCTGAACTTTAGAAACCATGCTAGAAATTCTTTTTGTTCAAACAATTATGAAGTGAGAATCAAACTTCACCAAAATAATAAAAACAAACCTGATGTCTCCACAAAGCAAACTATGGGGATTTCATAAATATTTGATATATATGGCACATGAGCAGATATGGTTTTGCAATAGTCAAGGAATATTAAGCGGTGATATGTATAAATAAAACTGCACATACTGACTGATAGAAGCATCCTCAGAAATCATTAATAAGACTAAGTAAGAATACCAAAAATGAGAAAAGAGATAGCAGAGCACCGGCTTCATATTTGTGAGTATCAGGACAACATTACTAAGCAGTAACAGTGCAAACATGACAGGAAAAAAAAATGCAACAATAGCACCACTTCACAGTCAGTGAAATTCAATAGTAAAACATCACTGTTGAATCTGACACCACTTGAGCTGGTAATAGTGAATCTACCCAAACAAAACAGTCCCAAATACATCTATTGATTAACCAGCCTGGAGGGCTCATGTTATGCTCTAGAAAGGTGTATCTTATTCTGTCAACACCATCAATAAAAACTGTGAGTTTTAGGCTATGATTATAGAACTTGTTGAATAAAACTATTTCAAACAATCATATCTGCACATGCAATACCGAATTCACTGCAAACACTGAAACAAATGCTATGTAAAATGGAGACTGACCAAATATCTTCTCAGGACTAAGATGTTTTTAAATATGCAATAAAAATGATTTTCAAAATATGAGATCTCAATAGGAATTAATGGATAAACAAGGTAATAAAAAAATACCTGAGCGTGCGAGCAAAAGCCATACACATATTAAGTCCACTGAAGATGGTTAAAATAAAATACAGGAAAAAAGCAGTTTGATTGTGACTGAGAGATAAAAATACATACACAAATACATGTACTGATAAAAACCCTTCATGTGTTGGGAAAAAAAATTCCCTCTCACGACTGATAATTCCAAGTTACTCAAAGTTTTAACGTAATGCAGTAAAATAATATCTCTGTTCGCAATAAAATATCACAATGCAAGATGCTGCTACTATAACCCCTCTTGAATGAGAGCTATTTTCATAATTGCTGGTGTATCACCCCATATCTATAAAAAGATTTAATTATGAGTATGACAGTAAGATAATAATGCATCTTAAAATATCACATTTCAGTCTTATGCAAACTGCTGAAATATGTGAAATGCCATTTTCTCTTACTGGCATTTTGAACCCAAAATTTGTGTATAGTTTGTAAAATCTGCTCTCATTAGTTCCAAACCAAATATCTGATGGAATGTTCAATGCATACTCCTCCTACCAACCTTCTCTCCTCTTACATCAAAGGATCACAGGAAAAAAAAGATAAAATGCTGCAATTCAGAGACTTCTTTGAAAAATACTAAATATATGTGAGTGTGCATGGGAAAACCCACACAAAGTCGGCAGAGCTGATTTTAAGAAAAACGGCTTTGAAGTGAAAATATGGGTCCGACACAAACTTCCAACTTAGCTGTTGTTTAGGGGAACGTGGCATGTTACAGTGTAAACTGTAGACGAGCAGTGAACACTACTCACTATGATCTCTATAACGCTTTGTAATTAGACTACGGTCTCCTAACAAGATCTAAAAACTTCCGACTTGGCTGTTGCTAGAGGACCGTGGCATGTTACAGGGTAAACTGTAGACGAGCAGTGAACACTACTCACTATGATCTCTATAACGGCTTAGTTATTAGACTACGGTCTCCTAACAGCAATCACTCCAATATTACTTGGTCAATTAGCTATTGCCACTTATAGAATTAAATGCCGTTTTCTCAAAATCTTGTTTTAGGGAGGTCACTGACTTCAATTTATCAGAAATATCTTGTCTTTTATTATATGTACAGAACTCAAAATGTCATGTTGCCGGCTTTGTGTGGGTTTTCCCATGCTCCCACACATATAGATTAAGTACATTTTAAACAGGCATTGTTACATATACATGGCAGGAGTAATGAGTCTTTTCTATACAGCAGCACAACACTGCAGATATGCACACTAAGCTTATTATTTATCACAGGTCAACTTACACCAAAGATACTAGATACTGTAAGATGAGACACTCCCTTCTTCGCGCTTCTAAAAAAATTGTACACGCAGTTTGTGCCCTGATTGGGGGGCAGGGCCCTTGGTGCATTGCATGATTGATATAATGATAAATTAATGATGCAGATTTGAAATAGTGGTACTGCGACTTAAGAAAATAAAAAAGCCAGAGTTTTCCTACAGCAATTGAAGTTATAATTACCAAATAAGTGACTTCAATCACGGCCTACAGCAACAGTTGAACAATGAAGAAGATTCATATTCCCTACATTGGCTTTGTAAAATACGGGATTAATCAGGACTTCCATGTATTCACTACTAGGTGGCGGTGCGAAATCTAAGCAAGCTGTCTCATCTTATTGTATCTGGTATCTTTGCATACACCTAGAAATAACAATACTGAGATTATGAGATTGTAAAGCTTGAACTGTCACTAAGTTCTTCCCAAGGTTCAGTGATGCCAATGGGATTTAATATGCCTCATACTTGTCAAACATGTAAAACATAAGGTGAGACTGAAATTATCATGGCACATTAAAATAAGCTTGGGTGGAATATAACATTTTTGATTTGGCTGACTGCACAAAAAATGCTATGCCAAGAAGCCCATAAATGGTAAGAATGATCAGGTTAAGTATAAGTTAGGATAAAGGTAAAGGTGCGGTAATCACAGCCCCACCTGTCTGTGAACAAATGACCACTGTACCATAAGCTTTGGCGCTGCTGTTTCCATTCACCGACAGCTGCTGGATCAGCTCCTCAGAATCTTTGGCTTTGGGGGCTGGCTTGTTCTTGTCAAAGCCTTCCAGGCTAAAAACATCAATATAGTAAGTGGCTCCATTGAAGATGGCAATGATGATGAAGACAATGAGGACGGCACAGTGCGCGGGGAAGAAGCTGTACCAGACTGGGTTGAACAACAGCATGAAAAACATGATCGTGACGCCCCAAAATATGTACATGGGCGCGCGGAGCCTGTGGACACAAAATAAGCACATCAGGACCAGTACTTTCCTTTATCGTAAGGATATAGGTATCAAATTTTACACTAAATGTTTTTCTTTCATCGACATTAAATTAACTCTTTGTGTGCCATGAATATTTCCATGTTTGCCGGTACTGGAAGAAAACAGTGGGGGAGATGAATGAAGACTAACTTCAGTAACATCAAACAAGATAGCCTAGTATTCTTGTGCACCAATACATCACACATGGGCTCCATTCCTCTACCGATTCAGCAACTTAGTTTGGTCTAGTGGGCGGTGCAGGTTGACAGATTTATTGCCCAGTAACCAGGGCCTGTACCAGGGCTACCCGTAATCCGATCCGTTTTTACCTGTGCGGGGCTTGCTGGATCCTCACTTGAGGATTAAAATTTAATCTCACTCTCTTGTTTCTTTTTCAAGTTTTTGCGATCGCCTTGTGTGTATTGTGAAAGTATATCGATGAGATAAATTAATAAAGAAACAGATAAACAATTCCTCTTTACAGTGATATGTTTTATAAGGAGAACATTTCAATAAGTCTTTTAATAGACACTTTTTCTTTATGGATCGCGATTAAAAGTGCTTGAAAATTTAGGCATGGTTCCGTTTAAACTTAATTATCTAAAAATTGTGAGATATTACAGTATTTAGTTAACCATCCAGGGATAGAGGAACCTATGCCTAATGCAGACCTGCAAAAATTAAATGCATCTACTTCTTTTGCTGCCTACAGGAACTGTTTTTCCCTCCTAGGGGTTAGTTGTTAGTTCTACGTGAGGAGAGAAAGTGTTTGTGGATGTGTGAGAGAGAGAGAGAGAGTGTGTGTGTTTGTTTGTGTATGTAAGAGAGAGAGAGAGAAGGGGGAGCTGGGGAAGATACAATTGAACACTTCTATGTTACTCCTTTAAAGGAAATTTATATCATATTAATAACTGGGTGTACTGCTCTCTCTTTCCTACTTCGTCTCTCTTTAGCTTTCCTCACCTGTCTCTTCCTGAATCTTCTAGTTTTTGATATATCTATTAATGACATCATATTTATAATAGCCTTAAGTAAGGGATAGTTCAATGATTGATTTTCAGAAAAATCGGCTATAATGGAACATACACTGTTCAGTCACACTGATCTGATCAATAAACTCTGTCATGTTTGTAGCCTTCGTGTGCAGAGCTCTGCTGATGTTAAGGCAGATAAGACCAAGAGACTGTACATTTCGTTCAGAATTACTTATCTACTTTGCAATAGATATCACTTCGGATGACAGCAGGCATTCTGCAAAAATATGCCAAAAATGCATAGTCCGCATGAGCTAAAGCCCATTACTGCCACACAACTTGAATTAGCCAAGAAAACGGTCCAGGATGTCTGGTGTGCATATTTATTTATTTTGGTAATATTAAGTACAACTGTATCATTCACACGAACTAGTTACATAGACGGCTGACTAGATGTCATATGTTTCAAATGCTTTAATAGCTTAATCTAATCTTTTTAAAATTATATTTGTGAATAATTCCACTTTGTTATATTCATAAACAAAAAGGAATTGTGACTGAGAATCTTTGATTGATTGAGAGAGAGAGAGAGTGAGAGAGAGAGAGAGAGAGAGAGAGAGAGAGAGAGAGAGAGAGAGAGAGAGAGAGAGAGAGAGAGAGAGAGAGAGAGAGAGAGAGAGAGAGAGAGAGAGAGAGAGAGAGGAGAGAGGAGAGAGAGAGAGAGAGAAGGAGGGAGGGAGGGGGAGAGAGAGAGAGAGAGAGAGAGAGAGACAGAGAGACGAAAGGAGCGACTTTATCATGCATTTTTAAATGGAGCCACTACAAAAGACTTAATATCTCACTTCTGAAGAAGTAGATGCAAATGGAAACTTGACAGTGTAAAGTGCTATGGTTGCCTGTATTTATAGTCAACACAGTTTGTTTGGGATATCTCGCGTTTTGTAATAATAATTAATTTGATATGAAATTGTATGTTTCTTTAAATAATTTGCATGCCTTTCTTGGAGGCAGGGTGAACGTGGCATGTCACCATTTTTTTCACTTTTTCAGTGTCTTATGTTATAGAGCGCATGTTAAACTTTGATTGCACATGTCACATGTTGTTGTAGGTCACTTGGTTATCAAGATATTAAATTTCAAAGTTTGGTAAAAATGATGAAATCAGGCCAGTTTTGACTTCTTACTGGTCCCAAGTGCGCTCAGGTGGAACGGATGGAGACAGCCTAACCGTCAGCCGAAACCCGATAGGCTTGGGCCCTCCCACAGCTCCGGAACTAAGTTGCAGGTTGGAGTCGATGTGATCAGTGATTGGCACAAACATGACCAGTGGAAGGACCAATGTATCGGAGACTGGCACACACGGAGTTAAAATAAGAATTTAAACTTGTATATTATGTAGTATATATACAATACACAACATAGATATACATTTATAAAAATACAGTAGGCAGATAGTTGCACTTCATTTTTTGTTTCTTTTGGCTCCTTAAAACAAACAAAAAAAAAAGAAAAATTCCAAAATCAAGAATCCTAAAAATTATGACATGAGTTAGATAGAAATTAGAAGAAAGTCGACAAACAGAATATGGATTAACCTGGGACCAAAAATGTTGCACAGGCGAAACAAGCTGGAATTTTCTTTGCTCATGACGTAGCGGTATAAATTCAAATAGTCTTCTGAAGGCCGCAGGACCACCACAACCACAAAAATATAAAGCACCTGAGATACGAAGAAGAAACAAATTATAACTGTACAGATGTATACTGTGTTGCACCTAAAGATTACATTTTTTTTTTAAAAAGCAAAATGGCCACACAGAGAAGGATTGAAAAATCAAATTAAAAAAACATTTTTTTTAACACGAAACTTATTTAGTAACAGCTACCTTCTTACTTGCATTTGTTCAATAGCTGTCTATCTTGAAACCACATAAATCTACATTCTTTGGAAAAAAAGAAAATCTAACTTTGACCTGTTAGTGACCAAAGCAACACAACTGACTAGAAAAAAAAAAAAAAAAAAAAAAAGGACATGGACTTGAAATTCATTTTGTTTCTCTTTTCAAATTCCTCTGTTGTTCAATCAATTTACTTGTTAGGTAATTCAAAGTTCACCTGATGTAGGATTGCAAAGACGATGGGCACACCAACCAGCCATGTAAGAGAGTACTCATGTTCTGAGTTAGTAAAAGCCTTGTACCATTGCTGAGAAGTCTCATCTGGGTACCAACGAATTCTGTTGATAATACAATTTAACTGTAAATACCTATATTATTATGCTGTGATAACTTAAAATCTTACATTTTTTGGCCTGGTAATGCTTTAGAGCAGATGATGAGGCACTGGGGAAATACGAACTGCACAGAACTTCACTCATCATGTATACTTTATATTTCATGGCAAAAGAAAATATGGAATAAGAGCTAAAGTATTTTGATGATGGTCTTTATTATTTTTATTGCACATTATTTCAAATTACAAAATGTAACTTCTTGCTTTCACAAAAAGTAAACTTTCAAATCCATTAACAGCTTCTGTTCTTTTCTAATTTCTTAAAATTTACAACGATAATGAAGGTTGGACTGTTTGTCAGAGAGATTGCCCGCTTATTCTGATATATTGTGAGGTAGAGCTATTCAAGAAAGAAAATAGGTACAGACTAAACGGCCTTACACATAAGACATGAGGCTAGGTAAAAGGTGTATGTAGAGAGATGTGACTTTGTCCAGGCTGTGAAAAACCAAGGAATTGCGGAAGACCAGCAATGCCCATATCAGAGGTCCATTGGCAAGAGCAAAGCCAACAGCAAACATATCTTCACGCTCGGGGAGAACCCTGTTCATATATAAGGGGAAAATTTATTACTGTCTGGGCCTGACTGGGTGAATCAGAAATCTGTTCCTTCACATCATTGTGCTTATATGACAAACTACGAAAATGGAAGATCAGATACACGGAATAATAAATATAGTGACTTTTGTTTCCTGCTATCCTATTTTCAGATGTCAATTACCAGTCCATACTTAATTGCATTCTTTCAACTTCTATTCCACATTGATACTTTTGTTCATTTTTGTCATATCACACAAGCATTTATGGGCAGCCAAACTACTTGCTTATGATGACTGAGATGAGGTCTTCTTGCAATAACTTCATTTCTTCATAAAACTAAGGTTTCACGGTGTAGTACCCGAACTAACCATAAGCCAAAACTAACTGATACATAATACTAAAAGTTCAAACCTTTCAATACATTATCTTTCTCATTGATGTCATAATTTATTATGTTTACCCGTTACTCTGGCATTCTGAACATCATAATTAATGCAGAAATAATATTTGCAAAAAATTCATTTGAGATTTGGTACAAAAAATAACAAGTTGCAATATTCACATTCAGAACTTGAATTCAACTTTTACTTTTTGCCATCTTGCTTTTTCTAGCAAACATACTTAGTATTTCTGCCTACAGCAATCAGGTAATACGATTTTCATGTGATAAACACCAGCAGTTTAAAACTTACAGAGACTTACCCTCTAAAGACAAAATCCTGGTTGTATCAGCTCTTTAAAAAGCACAATATTAATCATGTGCTCTTGTTTTATTGTGCACAAGAATGACAGTCTTCTATTTCTATTATACCAGTATGTCAAAGAAAATAATGGAACTAAAAGCAAGTCAATGTACCTTGCAGATCCAAAATGTCACATAGATGAAACTGCAAATGCAATAATTTTGTACTTATATAATGATTTCATTCTTTGTCAGATAAAAAAACCTACCCTCTCTATTTAACCAAGCATTTAACCTGCACTTTGAACATTTAAAACCCTACAACAAAGCCATCTGATTCTATACTTCCTGCATGATGCTGCCTTATTAGCAATTTCCATATAATTACGTACCAAATATATATCAGCCAGTAAATGTTGGCAAAGTAGCAAAAATCCAACATGAAATACTGATACTTTATCTTCCTGTAAAAAGACGGAAATGATACAGAATTAAAAGGGTCATAAGCAAATCACAGTAAACTGTTACATATATCTTGCCACTGAAGTGCATAAGAGGTATAAAAAATAGCTCGCGGCTCAATTTTGTAATGTGGTATTATCTGCCAGTAGTCAACACACATAGGGAACCAGCACGTGAAAAATTTGTTTATAATGATTCATGCCCTGTTCACATCTTTTGAACTCTGAATCAAATGCAACCGATTGCCACCTCAAATACACTGTACTGTTGGGCAAAAATTTTTTACCATTAGAAATCTTAGAGAGATCAAGCTGCAAGTTTCATCCAGCCAAAAATATCTTTACTCAACTGAATCCAAGCTAGACAATTCAGCAGCCTACATTATTATATCAAGAAATTGCTTTAAACATAACACAAATAAAAATCATGTCTGGGAAAAATTGAGAAATCCTGAAATAATTTTGGCAGATCCAGGATTTAAAAAAAACAAACATCCAGCAATAAAAATTGGCAGTAAATAAACTTAGAGCTGTTTGTCTCCAGAACAGAATAAACCCTTTGGGTGCTTGACTCAGTTCATCTCTTATGACAAACCATACCAGAAAAAAGTATCTAGGTCGTTGTTTGGTTGGCGTTTATTAAAACAATCAACATATTTGGCAGAGCTGGAACAAAGCGTAACCCTGTTCTGGTCACTGTAATAAATACTGTTTACAGCCACACCATAAAAAAAGGTGAAATGACTTTTGATTTTTCCTCCTTTAAAAATCTTCCGGTATCACTTTTCATGAAGCTTTCACACATATGTATTCAACCTCTTGCCTGCCATACAGATGTCCACTAATATGCCAGGTGCAAAAGGGGAGAAAACCCAGTATAGTACTGGGCAAAGCAGGGAAGGGATTAATATCTAGTTTTATTTTCTGGTTCATCAGAGAGAAAAAAACTTGTACAAAGCTCTCAAATGAGAAACACATGCAACCTGGCTGGCTAAAAGACACCCTGTCTACATGTCCTTTGTCTGGTCGAAGCCCTTCAAACAATGACTTTTGATGGCTTTACTGTAGGAAAGTGTAATTCACTACTACAGCCAATGTTTACATACACAATCAGGGTGAGGTTCGGCCAGCTGGCTGTGTGTGTTTCTTATATCATTATACAATATATATTTGCACATGAATATCTGAGTTATCTATCTTACCAATACATGATCAATCTCGAGAACAACAAGGTAACAGTCATGGCTGTATAGAAATAAGGCAGAAGCCATCTCACTGTCAGCACAAAATGAGATATGGATACAATGGAGACCACTGTCAGTACATAAACCAACTTGCCCTGAAGTCTGTGATTCCTCAGCACCTAACTCACAAAAGAATAAGGAAAAAACAATACATGTAGACAATCTAATCTAATAAAAAGATGACTCCAAACTGGTGTCAAGCATAAAGATTTTATCTCTGCATCCCTTCACTTAAGATTTTTAACAGTTTTCTTTCAGACTGGAGATAGTTCTTAAAAGTTTGGCCGCCCATGTATATTCAACAAATTTTCCAAAAAGAATTTTTTGAATAATCTTGTTTTCCAAGAGAAAAAAAAAGGACTCCCATACGCATGGGCAGTGTGTAAAACATGTTTAATTTGGTGCGACTTCCCCACAAGGTAGGAAAACCTAGTTGCAAGGGGGCAGATCTGGCTATATAGAATGTCTGTGTGTGTGTGTGAGAGAGAGAACGAGAAATTGGGAGAGGAAGAGGGATAGGAGAAAAAAAGGAAGGGGGACACAGAAGCAGACATATCACGGGCAACACCGATTACCTCAGTCAGATAGATAAAAGTTTGCAACTCAATTTTGTGTGTCTTCGCCAACTGTTCATGCACAAGAACTGAAGTACCTCAGCATGTGTCCAAGAATGAGATTTTGCTCCATTTTTGTCAAAAAACTTTAACACTCACCCTGCGCGCTACCCGTAAAGCCCGCTGCCCCGTCAGTGACCTTACTCACGGAGAATCTTATCTGGGGTAACTGACCCGTGCCGCTAGAGGATGACCACATACGCTGTCCACGTGCTTCAGTTTTTATTGATTGGTATGAAAACATTCGCTGCTATGCCTTATCACGCTTGATAATGAATTAACCAGCAAAACCTTAGTCTGTCAGTCTCTAACCAATGATCTGACTTATGATTCCAAACTGACAGCTGTAGTTTTCGTGAGAATGAAGCATGATAACTAGCCACGCCCTCCCAAGCCCTACACAAATGGTTTCACCCTGATTGACACATACTAATAAACCAATGTGGGCATTTGGGGCAAAGATTATTTCAGAGCTTGTTTCTGATTGTTTCTTAGATACAGACAACTCCAAATGGTGGTCAGCTTGTGAGAAAATGAGATAATATTGCAAATTTGTTGAGCAACAGTTCGCATGTCGATGTTACATCTTTTGAAAGTGTGGGGAGAGCCTTTGAAAGCTTAGTCTTTGTGATTCCGACCAGTGGTTCACTGGTTAACATGTCCATGTCACAATGCGTTTGATTTAGAAGAGATACAGTGAACAATAACACGGTGGTTACGTCTCAAAAAGGTCAGTGACCTGACGCCTGAAAATAGGGCTTGCGCGTGGCGCGGCCAGCTTGACCTGGGCGACTTTTGCCGCCCGTGCGGCGTGAGCGCTTGCAAGTCAATACCGACTATTGCCACCCCGCGCAGGGTGAGGGTTAAAATGTGACAAATATAGGGATACTCATGGAACAAAGACTTAAAGCAAGTGCTGTTCTCCTGAAGTTTGAAAAACTATTCAGTAACACAGCCAGGTGGAGAATATTGAGACATTATGGAATCCCAGAGAAGATGGTGAACCTTATCAAGAGCATGTACGAGGGGACAAGTTGCAGAGTCGTACACGATGGCGAGCTTACTGACAGCTTTGATATCAAGACTGGTGTTAGGCAGGGTTGTTTGCTGTCCCCATTTCTGTTTGTGCTGGTGATTGATTGGCTTATGAAAGAAACCACCAGTGGAGGAAGAAATGGCATACAATGGACCCCATGGACACAGCTGGACGATCTAGATTTTGCAGATGACTTGGCACTATTGTCACACACACACGACCAGATGCAAGCAAAGACTACAGCTCTAAAGAAAATTTCAGAATCTATTGGATTGAGGATACATCCTACGAAGTCGAAGGTCCTAAAAATTGTTGCACCCCCAAGCGCACAAGTCAGAGTAGGAGATCAACCACTGGAAGATGTAGAGTCCTTCTGCTATCTTGGTAGTATCATTGACAATGAGGGAGGAACAGAGGCAGAAGTCAAAGCACGAATTGGAAAGGCACAGGCAGCTTTCACGTCCTTAAGCAAGATTTGGAGAACCAAGGATATATCTCTAAAAACAAAGCTGAGGATATTCAACTCGAACGTGAAGTCAGTCCTGTTGTATGGATGTGAGACTTGGAATGCGTCTCAGGCCTGCATAAAGAGAATCCAAGTTTTCATCAACAGATGTTTGAGGAAGCTACTTAAGATCAGATGGACAGACAAGGTCAGCAATGAAATTGTATGGAAAAGAACAAGACAGAGCCCAGTCAGAGAGGAAATTGGTAGGAGGCGATGGAGATGGATCGGCCACACTCTCAGGAGGCCAGGAAACAGCATCACGAAGAAGGTATTGGATTGGAATCCCCAGGGCAAGAGATCAAGAGGAAGGCCGCGCAGAACGTGGAGAAGAGCCAGAGAAAATGATGTGCAACGAAGCGGAAAGACTTGGAATAATGTAAAGAGGCTGGCCCATGATAGAGAGGGATGGAAAGTGTTTGTTGGTGGCCTATACCCTGATCCAGGGTGAGAAAGGCAATGATGATGATGATGAACACAGCCAGACTATTTTTCTTCATAAAAATGATTGAATACTTTCTACATTTAAACTGAAACTAGAAAAAAAAAAGTTCAAATATGGGATTTCCCTTCTAATTGCCCTCCGTGTTTATAATGTCGAATTCACAATGTGTTCTCCGTCTGATTTTATAACTACCCTCAGTCATTAATTTTTGTTTGGGAAACAACTGTATATGAACAGGATATAAAACTGCAGTACAAGACATTTTGAAACTGCTCTCATGTTTTACAAACTGGCTATCTGGGCAAAAAACATGCACAGAGGAATAATGAGAAGATCAGGTAAGAAGCCTGGAACTGCGCCAACATTTACTGATTTAGGAAAATCTGAATGATATACAATTTCTCTCAAGTTTGAAATGAAAAGGCCACAGAGGCTTTCTGGAGGGAATAGAACACTTTGTATCACTTATTGAATTTTAGGGCAACCAAAAAGTCACCAAGGAATAAAGTGGCCTTGATTAAGCCGTCAAATGAAACCTTGTCTGTTGGCAAACTGTAAAACTTGCACGGGGCTTCTCCTTGCATTTTTGATAGATACCAGAGCTCCGACAAAAGATCTGGAATTAATAAGTATGTGTAAAAATGTGTGAAGCCACTCACCTTGAAGAAAGCTTTGACATCGGGCTCATCTTTGCTGGCTGGTACCACAGTGACATGGTCTGCCACAGAGTCATACAAATCTTGCATATGCCTCAGTGATGAATATGCTCTGGAAGGCACTAGTGTGACTGTCGCACCTTCTTCCCTACAAAAGATTTTAAAGCAAAAATCATTCCCCCTTGGCCATAATAAACAACTTGGAAGATTCACTAATAAAGCGTAGTACAATTTCAAAGTCTAAACCATTAAAATGCAGACCATGCTTAAAATATACTTGTGTATTTCTTTTATTCATTACTAGTCTTATGACAGCTTAATCGTATAGTTTGACAATCATCATAATATAGCCAGAATCCAATATATGAATATCAATTTAACCCATACCCCGCGCGCTACCCGTAAAGCCCGCTGCACGGTCAGTGACCTTACTCATGGAGAATCTTATCTGGGGTAACTGACCCGTGCCGATATGCGATGGCCACAAACGATGTCCACCTGGTTCGGATTTTATTGACTGGTATGAAAACATTCGCTGCTATGCCTTATCACGCTTGATAATGAATTAACCAGCAAAACCTTAGTCTGTCAGTCTCTAACCAATGATCTGACTTATGATTCCAAACTGACAGCTGTAGTTTTCGTGAGAACGAAGCATGATAACTAGCTACGCCCTCCCAAGCCCTACACAAATGGTTTTATCCTGATTGGCACATACTAATAAACCAATGTGGGCATTTGGGGCAAAGATTATTTCAGAGCTTGTTTCTGATTCGTTCTTAGATACAGAAAACTCCAGACGGTGATCAGCTTGTGAGAAAATGAGATAATATTGCAAACTTGTTAAGCAACAGTTCGCATGTCGATGTTACATCTTTTGAAAGTGTGGGGAGAGCCTTTGAAAGCTTAGTCTTTGTGATTCCGACCAGTGGTTCACTGGTTAACATGTCCATGTCACAATGCGTTTGATTTAGAAGAGATACAGTGAACAATAACACGGTGGTTACGTCTCAAAAAGGTCAGTGACCTGATGCGTGAAAATACGGCTTGCACGTGGCGCGGTCAGCTTGAACTCCCGACTTTTGCCGCCCGTGCAGCGTGAGCGCTTGCGGGTAAATACCGACAATTGCCGCCCCTCGCAGGGTGAGGGTTAAGATCATATGGGATTACCTTAAGTATCTTTTCCACAAGTATGCTACACATAACAGTACAAAGCTTTAAAGGGCAAGGATAAGAAGACCATACTTCTTTAAGCTTCAATGATACAGTTTCAGTCAAATGAAATTTGCTTAATATCCAAACAGCCCTTTTATTAGTTGGTAAATAAGTATCAAAGTATCAACAACTTCTGCATGTGTGTGCAGTCAGTAAGTCAAATGTCCATGTTAGACTGAATAAAATTTTCAAGCACATTCAAAACCACACTTCATTTTACATTTGACCACCATAAAATGTACAATGCAGCTGTCATATTCCAAGGGATATGCTTGAACTTTACTGTATAGACAAACACAATGAGGCTGTATCTCACATATATATTATCCTGGTAATACCATAATAATGATCCCATGTATAATAAAAAAGAGGACCCCCACTTCAGGACTGAAAATGAAGTCAAAACTGCTGCCCTCACTGCGTGACCTCGGCAGGTCTATGTAAAATCTGTTCGACAGAGCTGAAGAAAACCTGGAGACAAATTTCATGCTTTGGTCACCTCCACCTATTTCCATGGGATACTGTGCCAAAATTAGAAAGTTGTGTTAATCCTGATGAATACAGGCCATGGATTGTGTCGGTAAATGCAAGTCTACAACCCTTTAACCAATCATTTAATATTCTGAAAACCCAGAGTTTTTCAAACGCGTGCTGGGCCTCCAGGCAAGTTGAAGCTCTCCTACTTGTTACACTCAAATCAAACCTAGGATAACATCAGCGACCAACAGATGACCAAAGTGAGATGTTTGAACCCTGTAGACTTCTCAGCGGCAACTTGTCTCTTATCAATTTCCCATGGAAACAAGTGAATTCATATTTCTTGCATTAAACGCAATTATATTTGGTACGTTCTCCTTCAATCTTCTCCTTGCATTCGCATTCATTACATAACAAATTGCCTTTCTTTCATTCCAGTTGTCATGATTTTCACGTGTGTGGATCCTGACCCCACGTGTTTTCCACAACTGAGGTGCATTCATGTGGACAACTAAGAGCAAGGATGTCACTCATGTCCACCTAACTCAAAGTGTTGCAAATTTTACACTACCGCAAGCATGCTGATCATTTGTGTCTTTCATGCACTTATAACCTCTATGATGTTATCTAATGTGGTGTTTGTAATGACATCTTGTTTTGTGTATGTGTGTGCAGGGGTGTAAATGACATTTGAAAAAATTCTCTGAAAATGAAACACGAGGGGCCGCGTAGGCCCCTTATAGGGGGTCCAGGGGAGGCAACGCCCCCCAGCCGAAATTGATTTTCACACATTTACAGCTTAAAAATTGGCCTCTCCTGAGCAGAATTTGGTTAAATTAATATGGACAAAGAGACTTTAAAAAGGAAGAAACAAACTAGAAAAGACTACACTGGACAATTAATGAGTGGTACAAGAATAACTTTCAGAAGAAAAAAAAGACAGTGTGGTAATGGCCATAAGGTACATACCTTACTTTGCTTGGTAAATGTGATGTTTCATTCCTCTACACTACAAGTTTTGGTTGATTATAGTTCTTATTTCATTGTCAAGAGTCACATAAAAAATTCACTTCTAACTTTAGTGTGATGAGTGACCATATCCTTGAGAGAGACTGGCTTGGGCACTGAAGCTACCTCTAAATCTGCCCTAGATCTATTGTGTTCTTGCTCAATGTTGGGAGCATCACCATTAGGCAAAGATGAAGGTACAGCTGAACTAGAACTAAATCAAGGCAGAGATTGACTACTGATATCTGCAGTACCAGAAATCTTACTGCATGCTGCCTGCATTGCAGCAGGAAGACTCTGGTTAGATTGAAAAATACGATAGTTTCGCTCTTGAGCTTTAGATCGGCTGCCATGGTCTTTAAACAACACACACCACCACTGCCGTACATAATCCCACACTTGCAATAACAGCACCAAGCAAACCCATCTTTCTCTATCTTACGGAAGTAATCTGAAAAATAATCGCCGTTGTCATCTTTCAACAACAACCAATCCCATCTAAACTTGTTCCTACACTCTAGATCAATGGCATCAACTGCTGTATCTCATTCTACAAACTTAGGAAATCTTCGTGAACACGCCATGATGTTGTTTACAACTAAAAACAATAAGAGTTACTTCCCTTGCCTTGCATCTATTTTCCCACTTGGCTAGGCTATTTTCGTGGGTCAGAGAATTTTCCTCTGAAATCTCGGAGATTCTCGGACTAACGATAGTGAAGGAAACTCATCTGTCAGATAATTTTTCTCTGAAAATTCGTCATACAGATAGCAGACCAATGTCGTGATAATAGTATTAATGTAGTTGTGAAAATAACTGTTTTTATTCGTAGTTTTATTATCAGTGAATAAAGAAAACAAAAACAACCTGAAATAACTAAAAATAAGGATAGATTTAGCTCTAGATCTAGGAATTTACCCTCAAAATTCAACAACATGAAAAAATCTGAAATCAGAGAAAATCTGAAAGATTTACATCCCTGTGTGTGTTTCCGTGCATGTGTGTAAGTTATGCTGCAAGTGACAGGGCCATCTCCGAATCCATCAGATGGAGCATTTGCCACCAATGTTCTAATTCATTACACTCTCTCTGAGGCGTATCAGCAATAAATCAGAACAATACTAAACTGAGGCCTACTTTGATTCTGAGCCAGAAGTGACAACAGCCTTCTCATCAGTACAGTGGTCTCGACGTCCTTGGGGATCAGGCTGCTTCATCGTTATACTATCACCTCTGCCACAATTGTCTGTAAGATAAAGAATATGGAACAACTATTTAGAATGGAGTGAACACTTCAACTGAATCTACCAAAACAGGTGTTTTAAAAAAGAAATGGTCATTTAAATTTCTATGTATTGTAAATATCTGTGAATGGCTTGGATAAACACTGCTGACTAACAATTTAAATTTTTTTTTTCTTTTTCTCTTTTCTTTTTCAGAAATTTACAAGAACTTTTAATCCAGTTCAAAGAGTTCTTCTGAAGACAGATCCAACTACTGGACTATAGATGTTTTCACTTTTCTGGCACAGATTTCCAATGATCACCATTTCTGTTGCCACATTCTAATCTGACTGTGCATCTTATTAGGCTCTAACCCACACTACATGTACTTTGCACTCCCAATAAATTCATAAGTTTTCCCACAAGGTTGGGACAATGTCGTCCAAATATCACAACACTCCTTCTTTCTTTGCTTCCAAGTCAACACACTCCTCAACAGTAAGAAACAATTTGTGCATGTTGCTTTGCAATCTTGTGCTGAATAACTGCCAAGCAAAAACAAAAGAAAAACACAGACTATAAGAAACGGGATTCTTCATGTGAAGTGATGTCACGACTTTCTGTGTTTCTACTTGTTCCTGTATCGTGTGATGATGTGGAAAAAACTTTCACTAGTACAGCACCAAAGATGACTTAGATGTTGGGGCATCAAGTGTGAGGACAGGTGCCAAAATTACTTGACAGTAAGTAAAAACTCTGTCTTGTTGAAATAAGGTATTTTATGAGCCTGCTTGTGTAGCATTTAAATGAACCAAAATCTTAGTCTTTACACATGATATGTACTAGAAAATGGGACCTTTATGCAGCAATTATATGTTTTCAGTAGAAAACAACATGATTTTATTGCCATTTTGATTGAATTTTGTTCAGAGCTATGCATCTTATTACTGGCTCGGGTCGAGCGATTTATGATCTATACGTAACTACGGAAGCATTCATTATGTGCAATATCATGGCAACGATTTGTATTAGTTGGTATCCTGTTGATAGGAAAAACCTGGGAAAAAATGCTCTACATTTTCAAAAGCCTGAGAATCTCACAGTGAAAAAGACTAACTAAATGTTATCAGAAGTAAACCAGTAGGGTCATTTCTTACAGTTGCAATGATGAATGAAATTGATCCTATGCTGGATGGTGGCAAATGGTATGACTTGAAAATAAAGATGCAGAGGGCGTTCCTCTTGATCATTCCTTTCTTCTACTAGACAGCAGGTGACCAAAAACAGATTTGTACTTTTCGAATGAATAGCAAATCATATAGTGAGGGTAAGAATTCTTTCTGACCTATGATAAGAATTTACTTGGACATGGAAGTCTAAACATCTCTTCTTACATGTAGATTTAAAAATTCTTTCAGATCTGTAGATTCTATCTTCTATTGAATATTGATGAATTCATTCAGACGATGGAAATCTAAGAAATCTTTCGGACCTGTATTAAGAATTCATTCACATGTGGAAATATAAGAATTTATTCGTACAACTATATGCATGTAAAAATTGTTTCGGATCTATTTATTCTATCGAAGAATTCATTCCCACGTGGAAATCTAAGAGTTTATTCGTAAATGTAGACCTCAGAATTCTTTTTGAACCTGTTGAATCTATCTAAGAATTCAGCCAGACATGGAAATGTCAGAATTCACTCTGACATGTTAGATCAAAGGTTTAAGAGCAATATAATATTCCTTCAGACTGATAAATTAATGTTTGAAAATTCTGAAGTAATGGGAAACAAAGCAAATTCAATTTCAATGTCAGCTGATCAAACGTTTCTTTTCTTACTACCAGGGAATGGAAAATTTCCCCTGCAGTGCCTCTTCACAAGTTTTTGGCTGTGGATTTTTCACCATTACTTTCCAATACAATGGCTGACCAAAATGAGGATCCCTTTACATCATTTTTCATCAGTGGCCATGTCCAAGAGGACAAATTGGGAATTGTTAATGTTGACAATAAAAATTTTCATTTTCTAAAAGATGGTCTTTTTTAAGTTTCACTAATCATGATAAGGAAAAAGGGATTACAGTAACATGCATGTTTTTTTCTCTTTGTCACATGATGTCACTTTGTCAGAAGAATCAATTGTTTTCGCTACAAATTATAAGTGATTGGGGTAGTAAAAACATTTCCAGTAAGGAGTTTGTATAAATTTCTAATTTTGACTGCTTTTGAGAAGATAATAATATTATAGTTCTTACTGTCACTTGATGTAAGAATGAAATATTTTCTATGGTTGATTGCATATATCCTGAGCACTGTCAACACCAGTGTCAAGTGGTAGTATGTTATGTGTTGTAAGTTTCTGTTTAAATCATTTTAGACTGTTCTGTTTTGTCAGGTTTCTTTTATTCATGTAATGATTTAACATTGAATAAAACATGAAGGAATCAGTTTCAAAAAAGTATTTCTCATTTTGTCATTGTGTATAGACTGTTTTGTTAAGGTGTGCACAAAACTTGAGGACTGGAAAGCACTATACTGTATACTTTTACTAATAACCAGATATTTGTAAGACTAACAACAAGGAACAGAGAGACTGACCAGGAAGACGAGTGAGGATGGAGGAAGACTGGCCACCGAATAATAATGAAAAAGATCATAAACTATTGAATTTCTGTGGCTTTAACCAGCATAAAATTTACAATCTGAAGAATTGATCACAGATGACAATGTCTCCTAACAATTGAATTTATATAAGAATCTAAGGAAAAAAATAAGTTCATTGCAACCGACTCACTTCATGCAAATTTAATGCAACTTCTATTGTCATGACTCAGAATCAAGTCAGCCAAGTCTCCTCAAAACTAAGAAGTGGGAATGAAAATTTCATATACACATAAATTGCATCAATTTTTGAATTCAACAGTTCTCAGCTAGTAAATTCAGTTATGGACATTTTGTGCCACCCTTCATATAATATTAATAGACTTAAACTGGTGAAAAGGTCAGCAATTTTTCATTCTTTGGCAGTTTGTATTTTTCATTTTCATTTAGGTCTATCACTACCATATGTGAAAATATTCCACCTCCTTAAAACTCTGAACTAGTAATTATCTTTGCGGGTATTGCAAAGACGACCTTTTTTTCCACAATGTAGAATTTACACTTGACATCTCTATAACAATTTATATCATCACTGTTATTATTTTTATTTTGTATGGAGTTTCCTCTCAGAACAGCTAAAACCTTCCTGCTGTTGGAAGACCACTCCATCTAGACCTAGAGTCGAAATACAACATAACGGTAACATGTTCAGTACTCGCAAACTGTAGAAAAGAGAAAAAAAAAATGAAATTGAGGACGTTAGATCTAGATGTAGACGCATTATGTGTAACTCATCCCCACACTGGAAATCATTATAAACCCAGCTAATTTTATAATTTACAATTTTTACAAAGTGTGCAAGACTTTAGATTATGAAGAATTGTAGAATGGAATAAGATATATTACTCCCAAATAAAAGAAAATTGTTCGTGCTCAGGCCATAGTCCCATTTGAACAGTGCTAAATGTCATGGGGACAAGGTGGTCTAGAGGCAAGGTGCTCGCCTCCCATGTCAAGGGTCCTGGGTTCAAAACCCGGGCTGTGCAGGCATGTTGGAAATTGGGATTTTTCTCATATTTTCGTGTCCCTGATCCTATTGGGGGGTAGGATCAAGTACCTAGTCTTCTCGGATAAGGACGAAAAAGTTTGGAGGGCCCGTGTGCACGTTGCGCACGTTAAAGATACCTTGGCAGTTGGAAATCGTAAAGAGCAGGCCAAACAGGCCGCTGCCCGGGCAAAATTGAAATTAAAATTAATAGATTAAAATTTATCCCTATCAGTTATCACCCCCCATATCACCAACGAAAATTCACAATTCATTAATAAATAAATATTATATAATATATATTCAAATAATATTATAATACTTTAGAATACAAGATGTGAGTTGTGAACTGTTGCGAGTTGTGAACTGCGCCTAACAGGCTGCGTTACAATTTGCTCTGAGATAGAGAGAGATAGGGAGAGTGAGAGAAAGAAAGAGAGAGTGAGAGAGATGCAAATCGAGAGGACAAGACTTTCTGTAAAGCGCCTAGAGCAAACTCGTTTGGATTTTTTCATTGATCTTCATTATTATTATTATTATTATTATTATTACTTTGCCTAAACTTTTTTTTAGTATTATATCCCGTCCACACTCCTGTTCCCTATACTATGTGAAAACTATGTCCAACCTTATTTAATTTATGCAGGCATGCTTATAACATGCAAAGGAAACATTTATTACCACTATAGATTTTCTGTACACCAAGTTCACCACAAAAAGTTCAAGAATAAATTTCACAGTTTTGCATTCATAAATTATGAACATGTCATCCAGGCAGTCCTTCTGATGTGGCACTAACCTTCACTGTCCGCCTGCAAATTTAATGGTTGTAAGGGAAATGATGCATAAATGTCATCTGTTGACATTGTGTGCTCATAGGGCTGACATCTTTCACAACTTCAGCATTGAGTTTCCCAAGCCCTGAAACATGTGCAAATCAGAAAAGATATATTATAGTCATTTATGACATTTAATCATCTTCATTATAAGTGAAAAAAGGAATTAGGCCTAAAAAAAAAAAATGAAATGAAAGTAGAAACACTTGAATTTTGTCATATGTATTCACATTTTCTTCACCTCTTCCAAAGCTCATCATCTGCCTTTGACTTTGAAAGGTTAAATTGATAAGTACACAGCAATTTACTCATTTTACAACCCCATCACTTAATGAATGACTATGAACAGTATGAACTATTGAATACTAGATGACCTACCGGGCATTGCCTGGAATAAACAATCATGTGTCCCCCCCCCCCCCTCTCTCTGTCTCTCTCATATAATAATAAAAGTAATAAACTAGTCCTGCTTCAGAACTCATGCGCAACAGAACACTACGCACCAAACTGAACGCTTGATACAATTACTTTTTATGACATGCACGGTACTATATGTTACGAAACAAATATATGCAAAAAGTCACATAGCAATAAACGTTATTTTTTAAACATACATGCTTGAAGTAAACAACTTTTAATTATTGCCATTATCTTCCTTATCTCAATTGCCACCTTCCTGCCAAATTTAAGGCGTGAAGAGTGTATAGTTTGGTCATTTAGTCATGCCAAAGGTTGCAAGTTACTGAAATATATAATAGATAAATAAGGTTGCCCTTATCCGCCAACATTATCGGTGGATACTTGGGTTTATCCGGCAACACTATTGGCAGATTTTGGGCCGCCAAAGTATCGGCGGATAAAGCTCGGGTTTATCTACAGGTATTGGTATTGACTATGACAAAAAAACAAACAACAAACAAAAAAATAAGCAAACTGGATTTATTCCTAACGTTGTTGGATACAAAAAAAAATATTACCAAACAGATTGATTACTGATAAAAAGACTTACTTTTATAAGAAAAGAAGGAAAAAAAACCTATCCCGCTGAGAATCGAACCATTGTCCCCCGATTGATGGGTGAAGATACAAAAAGAAAATTAAACAACTGGATTTATTCTGTTGCTGTTCTTGGAGTGAAATAAAAAATGATTGATTCCTAATAAAAAGACAATAAAAATAAACCAAAAAACCTGCCCTGCTGAGAATCGAACAACGGCCCCCTGTCTGACGGGCAGAGATGCTAACCACTACGCTACTGAGAAACCTGAGTAATTGTGAGGAAAATCTTACTAAATAAGCATGACCAAACCAAGAAACCCATATATAATAGGGATTAGAACTGAACCTACATATATATGATATGTAACCATTTGATCAATGAAATTCCATTTTTATTCAGAAAACCCTCTCGAATTTCAATGTCGTTTTCAACACTTGCCCAATAAGAACGTTGATTGCGTCGGGATGAACGGAACAAGGGAGGAAGACGGAGAAAGGGTTCGAATCAGGGGAGATGACTCGCAAATACAGAATTTATGTTGGCGGATAAAAAAAATCCTAGAGGAAATATTATCCGACAGTATTGGCAGATTATAAACACTTCGTATAAACAAGCAGCTGAGTTGCCCGGCCCTGCCCGGGATAAATTGATTTATTATTAGTTTCAGTTCTGGGTGATTATTATGGACCTGCTTCATTTTGCCTGTTCCTTTAGCTTTATTTTATTTTTGTTTGTTTGTTTGTTTTTAGATAAGTTTTACTGTTCTCCCTTTGCGTGTTGACATCCTGCGCATCCCGTCAAATGGCTATGATTTGCGCACGGGTTAGTTTGTTTGTTAGTGAACACATCGCAGGAAGTGATAACATCATGTGTTAATGAAAAAGAAATATTATATTTTCCTAGGCATACTGAAAACACAAACCTGTATTTTTAGCCCTGCAGCGTCAATCTCCCAATTCCAGACCCTTTCTTTTTCCTAGTCTAGGCACATTGAGAAGTCTAACTCAATCTCATCATTCAAACCAGTCCCAACCGGAAGTTGTTCGCGTATTGTAGTCGTTCACCGTTCCGATAGAACTCGAAGCTTTAGGTCTAACGTTCGTTCAAGTTTCACATTCTATTATTTAGTTTCCCGTTTTGAAGTTTATTAATTTATAATGCTGCATTAAACTTGCTGACATTTCCTTTTGATTTTGCTACGTACTCAGGTTTACCTCAGCCTATATTCCAGCCATACATGATGACAATCCCAAAGGCTTTCGAATGCACCGAATGCCAGAATTGCCAGACTGCACCTTTCAATGTACTAAACAGTTAATCACCCAGCTGCAGGTTAACTATAAAATACATTCCTACTGAGGACTAACTCACCAGGATCTGCGTGCTTTTTTAAGTCTAGATCAGTTATTATTAAAAATTAATGGAACAAACTAGATCTGGATCTAGTCTAGATGATCTACAGTATGTGCATGTGGTATGTACTAGGCTACTAGTAGTATCTATCATGGGCAGAAAAAAGCCTAGCCTATAATATACCACACAGATCAAGATCTAGTTTGTTCCATTTTAAATAACTGATCCAGACCCAAGTTTTGATACCATACAAATACATGACAAAAAAAAGCACACAAATTAGTAAAATAGATCCGCAAAAGCTGAATATCTTACGCTACAAATCTAGATCTAGCCCAGACTACTGTGGCCGGTTTTATGAAAAGTGCCCAGCCCATGGGACAGAAGATGGTGCCTAATGGGCGAGTACTTGATGTAACCCAAGGGCGCGTTTCATGATATGTACTCACAGTTGTGCCTAAGAAGGCTCTTGCTCAGCTGACTGTTACACACTTATTTTTAGAAGCTGGCATCATGTGGCCAGTGTTGAACTGCGGTGGAACTCTTCACCACAACACAAAGTTAAATGTTCTCGTTACTTTGTGTCATGTAAATTAGGATAACCAATCGTAAATCATTTTTAAAAAAACAATAAATTAATCAGAAAGACTATACTATAGTGATACAACATTGTGTTACAAAGGTGAGAATACTGTTGGTTAGAGGTTTTGCAGTGAAGAAACCAGACTTGAGTAATCATGAATAACACTGTGCGCTGGCAAAGTCAAGGCCGTGGTTGGAATAGTTGGATGTAAGTAAAATGTGAATATTCATTAAACTAGATAGATCAAAATGCTGATCTTCACTTTAGAAGCATTGAGTAAGTGGGGAACAGAAAGAAAGAGGCGTGTTCGTATGCACGTGGATGGTGATACAAGCAAATTATAATTGTGGCACTGGCAGGTTTCAGAAAATTGGGTCACAAAGACAGTTCAGATTTCCGTGTCTTATAGTTTCATAAATATTGTGTTTTTCTTGAATATTTTGATTTCAACTCATAAATGATGATCAGAAGAAATAAAAATTATAAATTTGTTCATATATATAATGAATGTGTTTGTGTGTTTTTCTTCTACTTTTTTGTGTTGCAAACATCATATATTGACATGCAAAACTTCCCTGAATTTACCTTGACAACAAAGAATCAATGTATCTACCAACTTGGCACAGGTAATATTGTTTTTGAGTATGGAATGGTAGTAGAAATGGTGTGTATAAACCCTAGAAAAAGTCCCCAGAAGCAAAATAAAATAAAATAACGTTTACATTTTGCCAAATGTTGCACAATGTGTCTGTCCAAAAATTGACCTACTTCACCGTCTTCAGACAGTAACTAAACTGCTTTAAAAATAATCTTTAGTCCCAATTTTCACAGTCAAAAATAAAACAAAACCTTTAAAATAAAATGGTATGAAGGAAAAAAATAATTAGTTTTTGTTAAAAAAAAGGGTGAAATCCAACAGAAAATCTCGTGAGGCACATGTCAGTCAAAATTACGTGACCGTCGCACGCAATCTTTCCGGTTCCGTTCTTTTGTTGTTGAACACCAACCAGGTTCACTTCCGGGAGATACAAAATCTGTATGCATCCATGAAACAAAACAGATAAGTGCTGCGTTTTATACTCCTTTCTATTTGTCGTAGTTTTTGTATTAAAAATGTCTGTCAAAATAATTCGCAACGGTTCTTTCGCAACAGCTGACAGGTCGAAAAACTCGGGAATTGAAGACCTATTACAGATAGATTTTACCGCATTTACCATATCCATTTAATCGGCAGCCTTTCCCAGTATGATTAAAGGTGTAACAAAGTCAAACCATGTGGTTTTAATACTTTTAGGAGACGTTTTCTAATGCCCTACCCAGGCTTATGTGCGATGATCACGTGTTTTGACTGACGGAAGTGCGTTTCTAGGGAACTTGGGAAGTCTGAACTCCCAATTTTCTGAAACTTGCCTTGTGTGGTGTGGGGAAAAAATGTACAGCAAATTAGGGGAGTTCGAAAGGAGCGAGGAACATGACTAGAATTGTGCAGGGATAGAGTGAGCGCAGGGAATGAAAGAATGACCGAACGAAATTAAACTATTCCACTGTGCCCGTCGCCTGCTAGAAGTGTGGTAGTGATGAAACAAGCTTTGCAGAAACACTGTGTGTGGGCTAAGTCTAGGATTCACGAAGGCCACGGTCTTGGCCATGGCTGCGTGTATAGGCCTATTAATTAGATGAAAATGCTGGCCTTCATTGTGTGGAATGGAGGAGAAAGCAAGTAAAGGGTATTCGTATGTAGTCATGGATGGTGACCCAACTTGGGTCCCATTCCCAAGGCGGCCAAGGCACCGCCCAAACTGACAGGGCGCATTTCATGAAACGCTACCCAGCCGTGTCAAGTACCCATGGGCCTGTTTTTCCCATATTTGGATGGGAATTTTGCTTTGGGCGCTTTTCATGAAACCGGCCACTGATCTAGAGATTCACAATCACATCATTAGTGACAAGTAGCCTATCTATCTAGAGTCTAGATCTAGATCTAGTCTACGTAGGGTGTCAGTCGCCAGTGTGTGTCATCATCCTCCAAAACAGAGCTTACATTGTCTGTCCCACTGGACTCTTTCTGCATACGAAATGATCCACTGCAGCTTTTTGGCTAGTTTCGAGCATTGTTAATGCAGTCACTACTGGGATGTTCTTCACTCTTTTAACGTAGCCGCATGCTACACTTCAGGACATAGATCTAGTACTAGTAGTAGCGCAGTAGTGAAACAGACCTTATACTCCATGCAAGTTTGTAATTACAACAACCACGGGCAATTTCCGGATCCGCTGTTAATGCAGGGAAAAGCAGTTCGCTATAAAATAAAGTATATAATTTTATAATAAACCGGAGGCAGCAAGGACGAGGTGGCCGAGTGGTTAAGGCGATGGACTGCTAATCCATTGGGGTCTCCCCGCGTGGGTTCGAATCCCATCCTCGTCGATAAATTTTTTTTTATTTCTCCCATTGTTCTCTTCTTTAGTATACTGTATTTATAACTATTCTGCATTCACTCATTTCTCTTGTTTAGGTGTAAAGGCTAAAAGCAATGCTTTTGATTAAACCAGAGGCCCATTTCTGTTTTTTTTTTTCGCAACACAGGCATGGGATTGACGAAATATCATAAAAACCACAGAAAAACTGTGGGGTCGCAGCAGGGCTATAAGCAAAGTCAAAACTGGGCAAAAAGAAAAGGTTGTATGTTGCAAAGCCACCCGTGAAAAAAAAAACAGCAACCAGAAAATGGGCAGGGGTCTAGAGGTGGGATTACAGTAGTGCTCCTGCTAGTTCCAGGGCAGGGCCCTAGTCAGGACTGAAGCTGACGCAAAGTTGTATAACTAAACTTAGTCGGAGGCCAATTTGCTCTATATCTCTATAAGCGTCGAACCTTGCACTATCAAATAATTATACCCCTTGTTTGTTGTATTTTCATTTAAAGTGACCCCCCTATGCCTAAGAAACTGCCGGATATAATTGGCTAAAGTGTGGCATTACGCATGTAGACGCGATTATGTCCCCAATTTTATTTAGATAATAATAGCTCAATTTTAACGGGGGTGGAGTAAGAAAATATTCACATTAATCTCAGAAGCCAAATCTGAGCCATTTCTTATGAACATCTTGGACTCCAATGAATGTTTTAAGTGTGTGAATTTATAAATGTTTTCTTTCAAGACACAGGTGGTAACTATCATTACTATGGGAAGCTTATGTGCCTCTGATGGAAATCATAGTAGGCTATATTCTGTTATTCAAAATACTGCAAAAAAACCATGAGAAGAAAAAACTAGTTTAGAACTTATATCTGGGTCTTAGATGATATAGAACCTGGACAATCTGCATCTTACAAAAAGATTAAAATAAGATCAATATTTTAATTAAAAAAGCATCCAAAATTTGTATCTGTGATCTGCCATATTTTGATGAGCTGTACACTGGTGCTTGTATTAAAAAAGCTAATATTATTATAAATGACCCCCAACATCCCCTGAACAAAGAATATATAAGATCTGTAAGAAGTTTAAGGCTGTTGTCAAAGAAAACTAAAACTGAGCGCTAGATCTACTTTAAATCGTTTATTCCATCATCAACTAGGATGTTACAATAATGTCGTCATCTTGATCGTAATCTGTGCACTTGAATTGTGTCCTGCGTGTCAGGTCAATGTGTTTTAGTTAGGGAAGCATATTGTGTGCACTGTTAATTTTGTTTATTTATTAGTGTGTGTGTATATATGCGTGTGTGCGCGCTATATATCATAGCCTACTTTCTGTTTCTGTAACTGTATTATTATGTATTCAATGATCAGAACAAATTTCCTTGTACAAGGACGAATAAAATTTATCTTATCTTATCTTATCTTATAATCATAATGAATTATTATTGACAGACAGACGGGCAAAAACAGACCGGGGGATAGATAGATAGATAGATAGATAGATAGATAGATAGATAGATAGATAGATAGATAGATAGATAAATAGATAGATAGATAGATAGATAGACAGACAGACAGACAGACAGACAGACAGACAGACAGACAGACAGACAGACAGACAGACAGACAGACAGACAGACAGACAGACAGACAGATAGATAGATAGATAGATAGATAGATAGATAGATAGATAGATAGATAGATAGATAGATAGATAGATAGATAGATTATAGATAGATAGATAGATAGATAGATAGATAGATAGATAGATAGATAGATAGATAGATAGATAGATAGATAGATAGATAGATAGATAGATAGATAGATAGATAGACCAGCGGACGGAGGGGAAAGAGAGACAGACAGTCTGATAGGCAGGCAGATAGTAAGATAGATAGATACATACACACAGACGAGCTCATGGAACGAAAGGCATACAGACACACAGACAGGGAGATAGGTAGATAGACATACACACAGATGGGCGGAAGCAAATTTTGTTTAATTTATTATACGAATAGGATAAACTCACTGTTCTAATCCTTCTCCATGTCGCTTTAGCCTCATCTTCCTGAATCACGTCTTCCTCTGCAGTGGGGTTTGATGAGGCAATGTGACTGAGATACTGGACCCATATTAGTTTAGTCCTCGCCCAAACAAACTGTTTTGCCCCATTATTGTAATACTGTTTTTGAAAACTCTGCTCAAATTAAAACCAGGAGATTTTAAATAAATATGACTATACTAGCATTGGATGTTCACGTATTTTACTTTAATTTTCTTCCACTATAACACAGTCATTGTCATGTGCTTAGGGGGTAAAAGATTCAATACTGAACTGGTGGAAGGGACCCAGGTCAGGGGGCGCAATACTTGCATGCCTTGCTCTGGGCGTTGGCAAGCCACGCCTCGCCACCGACTCAGGGAGCTACAATAAGGTGCTCACTTGTCGTTTTCTTTCGTCTTCTACCTAACTGGTAACAACTACTGTAATCTATAAAGATAAGTGAGAGGACGAGCGCTTTTTATTTTAAATAATGTGCCTTTATTGTAACGCTAGTGAGGTTACTCATAGAGGTTTACAGGCACTTGTCTGATTGCCATTACTTGAATAATCCTCTTGTGTACGTTAGCGCGGGACCCGTTATTGACATTGCTGTGAGGAAGGGCGCATTTTGATTGGTCAATTGGAAATTGTGACCAGCGGGTATCCAGCTCCTGTATCTTGAACTTATGTTTTCTTTCCTTTTGACCGCCAGAAAGACAGAAAGGGATCGGGTTCATTTTCAAGAATACCCTTCCCGTACAATATAGGTGCTCATTTTAACGGTTGTTACTAACGGAGATACGACGTATTGATGGACTAAAATATTATCCTGCACGAGTTTGTCAAATTTTACTATCTCGTCACCTTTGAAAAATTATATGTTAAACTACCACAGAGTTTCTGGAAGAAGTAGTCAGTTAGAATTTTAGGGAGAATTATTAATTATTATTAATTAAGCGGAGGGCCTAGATAGACCCGAATAACTGGTCAGTGTACCGACACAAAAAATTCCTAGCGTGGCTAATACTGTACGCACAGAAATTAACCAGATATCCCGGTAAACTGCAGAAGTTACTCTACCATCCTGTCGAGCTATATTTTAATAGGTTTGACCCAGGTTGGATTTGTCAGTGATAACACGCGTCTGGCTCATAGTTTACTTGAAATTCGAGACTCTGTTATTGACGATCTCACTAGGATACGTGCATCGAAGTATAATAAAATAATTATTGGTATCAATACAAAGTAGGGATTTTTCATAGAAATCTTAATGTTGTTGTGCATTTTAACTTAAATGTAGAGATAAACTGTTGTTTGTTTATGTCGTATTTTTCGCAAGCTAAGAGAAATCGGCTGGATATCACCAAACGTGGTGACTTAATGCTAAAACTGACAAAATCGGTCCCTCCAATCAAACAAATCTGCAACCAGAATCAAGGACAAGGCTCCCATTGAAGTAATTTTTTTAAAGAAACCAGTGAATAGAACTTAAAATTAAGTTTTAATCAAATCTTCATTTGAATGTATGTATATACGTACTGAATATATATAATATTTTTAAAATGTCTTTGCCTACTGTATACTAAATTTATGCTATGATGGTGGGGCGCCCATTGTTGTTGTTTTTTTTAATTAAAGTGGGGCATGGGACAAAAAAAGGTTGAGAAACATTGCTCTAGGGCCTATTTGCTTGCAGAAATCCCTCAGGTACCTGGCAACGGAACGATCTGAAGTCGGTCCTGTGTAATTGTGTTCCTTGATTCACACCCGCCTAACTCCGATTTTGAAAGAGGTACAGGTATAGAAAAAAATTTACTAAAAGTTGGCTCGCAATTAAATGTTTATTTTCCCAGGAATTGGATTGGACCCGCCACATTTCAAATATCTTATATTGTTTAAAATATCGCATGGCTGTGGTGATGCACTATCTATTTAAAGTCTAAATGGCGTTCCTCCAAAATCTGAGAGAGGTGGACAGAAATAATCAGTTATGATATTAAAGAACTGCTCGGGAGATGTATCAGAATTGGGTAGCGGAGGCCTACAAAATCATGCACTCTTTTATTATTTAAATTTGGAGACATTCAGTGTGGTAAAGCAGGGGCCGAATTTACAGGGGGACAAAAATGGTACCGTAACTGCCTCGTCCCCTCCCCCAACTCCACTTGCTAGTGGAAGCTAGAGAATAAAATTATAGTGAGTTTAACTGTGTTGTCTAAATTACTGAGTCAGCCATTAATTGTTAACTATGGAAACTAAAGAGAAAGTAGCAGCTTTTTTTTTTTTTTTTAGTTTTGGCCTTCGTAATTTGTCTTATCTAAAAATCATTGTGTAAACATGTATATTGTATTTACTTCAGATATATCACTCATTTAACTTTTCTTATTGCATATAATTTGTCCGTTCCACAATTACGTGCAATAAAATGACTTCGATGTGTATGATGATTTACTGTGTATTTTACTTCTGTGCAAGATGGGGAATGACAAAAGACAGCAATACTTGGTATCGATGAAAACCCACTGTAGTCACCACACTGTAGTGATAGTCTCAAAGCCAAACTTTTACTGTTCAGTGCTAATGTTTGAGATGCTCTGAAATCCGCAAGTCGATAATCAGTATGGCTATGCAGTCCTGCGGTGTCCTGAAAAAACATGATATGCCAAAACTGTTTCACAGGAGATGCCAATAAAAAACAAAACATCTCGGATAGCTCTCTGCTTTATTCTTCGTTCAATCTTCATTTTGAGATGACTAAAGGATACTTAAAGTCGTACAAAATTGATCGACTCGACTCAGCCAGCAACCCTACAGAAATCCGACGTGTAGGATTGATGTCGAGCTTGCTCATAGGAAAGAATGCTGATATAGTTCATACGTAGATCCTCTGGGTATGACATACTACCGACATTGGTCTGATGAAGGGAATCTGCTCCTACGATAATCCTACAAACCTTACCAAACTCCTATGCAAATCTACATCGGTTTGATGTAGGGAGGCTGGCTGGGTCAGTTTTCAAATCTAAAATTAATATAACTGAGTTTTACAACACGGACACCAAACTGAATAATAACTCTGTTTTGTTTGGTTTTACAATTTGTCAAACAGGCCATGATCTACCCTGCTTTCTTCAGTCCTTCGACCTTTCTTACTCATCATTTTATACCTTCATTCACTCACTCACTCTCAGTGAACTCACCAACTCACACAATCGCCAGTGCTCACGAGCACGGAGGCATTCAGCGACTCACTCTGCATCAGGCCCATTCCATGGAATGCGGGCCAGTATGAGAAAATATGGAAGTTAAAATAATTATCAAATAAAAAATCCATGGGTGAACTTCTAAAATGGTTTATTGGCAAGAAAATGTCACATGAGAAAGAAAACAAACAGGAGTTCTCATACTGAGAAGCAAAAAAGAATGTTCAATGTAATTTGCAGTTTTATGTTTAATAACAAGTAACTGATGTGATCAATTGTTTGCTCCTTCTTATATTGCATTGATCTTTTGACAATGTAAAAATAATAACAAAATTCTATCACTGACGTGGGTTTTCACAACAAAGAATGCAACAGACATGTTTTGTTTAACACACATCACACCCTACATCATAAAGTTTTTCTCTAGCAACAAATATTTGAGACAGATCATAAGCAGCTACAAACAAATTATTTTATCACTGCAAATTGTTAAATATTCAATCTTTAAATCCAAGACTTAATCCTATTCCTGAAAAAAAAAAAGGCACTTGAAAGATGAAGATGTAACACATGACAT
The DNA here is from genome assembly GCA_963931925.1 of Onchidella celtica. Classification (NCBI taxonomy): domain Eukaryota; kingdom Metazoa; phylum Mollusca; class Gastropoda; order Systellommatophora; family Onchidiidae; genus Onchidella; species Onchidella celtica. The sequence goes on along the minus strand of OZ007567.1, from coordinate 73,317,339 downwards.
AAAAAGAATGTAATACTCGACACGGCATTTTTTTTTTTGTTTTGGTCTGCCTAAATCGTCTAAAAATGTAAGAATCATGAGATACAGAATTTCATAGAAGTCATTTCCAAGTACTACATAGCAATTTAGGTGAAATTCTTGCACTACATTCTCAGAAATTCAGAAAATATTACTTAAACTAGAGAATCACTTTTTATGAATGTAACACACGTCACACCAAGTTAAGCACCATGTTGACTTAGATCTTACTTTTAATTTTTTTTTTTGTTTATTAAAGATAAAAACGTGTAAAGTGGCCTTTTTTTTTGTTTGTTTTGTTTTGGCCAAAAAGGTTTAAATGATAAATATCTCATTTACTGATTTGTTCTGGAAGAAAGCAAGGTGAAATACTAGTATTCAGGTGTAACACACGTCACACGGAATTGGCCATCCGATGTCCTGTTTTGCGTTCCCCAAAATGGGTCAAGGTTTTTTTCTCATGAAATGACAACACAAACGTGCGCTTCACCCCCAATCCCATTCTTCAAAACCACGGTAAATAACAGTTTTATGCGTGCTGTTTGTGAATTTCTAAACAATTAAACTTGTTTCTGCTCTAGATTAATATGAATTATACAGATGAAGGCAGTGGCTTTTTCAAAAATTTCTATCCGCTATGTGCGTTTGGATGTACAATATGTGCATTAAAAAATCCTTTCCAGATGTTTGAAGTTAGAGATCTGACATCTTTAGCTATGCTCAAGGGTGAGCGTTTTCCAGCATGATGATATAGTGAGTGCTTAATGAATGATTACCTTTACGGGTTCTTTATTGTAGGAAGAGACAGAATAATGATAACTCGAGCTTATTTCTTTTTAATGAAATATTAGCCTACATTTTTTATTTGAAAAGGGAGGGGGGGGGGGGGGGAGGAAAGCACTCTAAATACGTATATCAGTTTTGACCATGTGCCAATTAACATGAAATGTCGTCACCCATCCCCGAAATCTCGTCAAATACATTTTATAATATTATGATATTTAATAATATCGACTTTGTCGCGATGTGGGTTAGATGGGGATAATTCGACTGACACTCTTTCGAGGTCCGCTCCCACAATCGACGAACACACAAAAAAAATACTTGCACTCTGTCACGATCACGTGCGTGAAGATGGTCACGACCACGTGTGTGATGAGTACCTAACTTATTTACCTTTCAAACCCAGCTAACAAGCCAAGCAAGCAGACCAGCGATCAATGGACACATGGAGTGAGATTTAAATTAAACGATATTTAATTATAAATGCATGACAAAACTTATGTCAAAACATTCAACTCATGATAATCACATACATAATCACAAAAACAGAGATATTTCAAATTTACTCTTGGGGATCATCGCTATTCTCTATTCCCCGTTTCACATCTAGATCTAACCCCTCTGTCCATAAACTGAATTACGTATACTTAATAGTCTCTGTCAACAGCTGCCCTCCTCGTTGATGCAGTTTCACGTCTCCAGAGTTCACACGATCCTTTCTAGATCTTTAACTTCGACGAAAAAAGGGGAAACAGACGCCCCTGGCTTCTCACAAATAAGAACACACAGTTCACACCCGCCATCGTAGATTACTAGCTCCTTGAGGGGTTCTCATCATCCCGTCCTCAGGACTCTTCAACTTCTGCAACCACACAGCACACCGACGGTTCACACCCGCCATCGTAGATTCACGAGCTCCTGATGGGTTCCCATCTTATCATCAGGACTACTCAACTTCTGGTCCCCATGACACGACCTTCCACTTGTCGCCCGGACCGATAAATTCTTCTTATTGGGAAATAAATGTGAACATCATGGATCCCTCACACACCTAACACTTCTGGTCCCCACTGGCACGACCTTCCACTTGTCGCCCGGACCGATAAATTCTGCGTCTTCCTTTAGGAATGAATAACTTGGGAACCTCATAGATCCCTCACATACTTAACACCCCTGGTCCCCATGGCACGACCTTCCACTTGTCGCCCGGACCACTTCTCGCTGCGTCTTCCTCTAGGAACGAATAATTTGGGAACCACGTGTGTCGAGCTTCTCCTCTACTTATACTCCCGAGGCCTTTGCACACGCGACTAGTTTAAAGCCAGTCGTGTGTATCTATTCACGCTCGTCAACAATGTTAAAAACCATGTTTTCCCCTGCTAAGCTCACCCCCCTTAGACTCGTGGCGCACAAGGCCACCGACCTTCCTCGTGATAGTAATCTTTCATGCTAGTCAACAACTTAAAAACTCCCCTTCTCCCCTACTAAGTTTACCCCCTCTATACTCGTGGCGTACAAGGTCATCAACCTTAATCGTGACAACTCTAAAAACTAAATAAATCAATTGCTTTGATTTTTTAGCAGAACTGTAGGGCAGTTTAATTACAGGAATTAATGTAACAAATATAATTATAAATATAAATATCAATTCAAAGGCAACTGAATCTAACTAATGAAACTACAGCTTTCTATAAAGACTAACTTATTCACTCTAACTACTTGCAGGTCATATGAGTTAGATGCCAAATAGAATCCGCGCACGTGGCGACGGATATAACAGTTTAAATTCTATTAATTCAATGAGACATGTTATGATATGGACATTTCCTCTAGACACGCCATGGAGAATGCTTGTACAACCATGCGTTGTCTGGCGGTAGCTCTGAAACTGTCTTCAAAAGTAAGTAGAACGGTTCACTTTCATCATTACAAATTAGTATGGACTCTCACCATGCGGCCCTCACTGGGAGTGAGAGCGCTGGATGTAAACGCTGTGGGTTCATATCAAACCAAGTAGCTTAGGCTCTGGAGCTTTAAAACATCACGCTCCTCACAATATGGACTGCTCAACTGCGTCTCTATGTCTCTCATCTGGCTGAGGACTATCGCCGTCCACTTCGTAAATGGATTGTCTACATGTGGCATCTATCTAAGCTCTGCACGGGTTTAAATACTAAAGCTATGTCTCGACCTTCCGTCCAGATTCATACATTTGATTGGTGCAGTCGCTGGAGCTTAGCCTGCAATATTAATTTATGCTTGTCACGGCCTTGCGCCAAATCAAGGTCAATTTTACCTAGACAAAATTTAACATGCGAAACATTAACTACTAAAATCTTCAAACCCTGTGCTTTCTACTCTTATGCACGAATTTCCGAACGCCAACTAAGCGTCTAAATAAACTACCTTTACTCGCCCCTTATCTATGTTAATCAAAATCACGGGGTCGAGAACTGCTCTGTCATTCCTAGCTATACATTTATTCAGTCTCGCCCCTCCTTCTCTCCATCCATCAGAAAAAAAAGGTGTTTCAAAACAAACTGTTCACGAGAACAGCTCAAGGACAAATTACGCTGGTTATAATCAACAAGATCGTAAAAATTAACTCACTGACGTCGTGACCTAGCACGGCATTTATGATCCTAATGTGATCATGACATTGATCAATGAGTAACAAAAAGTAACGGCTGCGTTTGGGATATTTTAATTTTTGTTGTCATAAAGGACACTGATTCGCAGCCCTTCATGCCCTGCAGATGAGCATTTGGAAATTGAAAAATCCAGTGCGTACTTTCCATTATTGACAGAATTCTATTGAGGTCCCTTGGTTACATCAATAACAATGTTAACCTTTACACAATACCTCACGCTATGCTTAAGCACCCCAGTGCTGTGACTTTATTGCTATGTTAATTTCTCTTTTTCTTCAGACGCCTATAAGACAAGTCTACTCTTTACATTCATGACTGGCGCAGGAGCTGTCATTATGTGAAATTGAGTTCTCTGCAACAGTGACCATGGGCTGGATGATACAAAGCAAGAATAACAAATTGTTCCAGAACATTGGTAAATACAAACAAATGAAAGACATTTTATTCATTTTTTATACCGCAACTATTCCCTGTTTACTCCATATTACCTGGACATTTTTCTATTTTCTAGTCATTAATTTTTTCTTTTCTCAATTGACACTGATAAAACGCAAGACACAGATAAAACAAGACTTCCGTCAAAATACTAAGCAAAACAAAATGGAGATGAGATATTCAAGAGTGTAAAAAAACACAGAATGGAAACAAGGAAACACTGTGATTAAAACTTAAATATAGAACGAAACCCAACTGATCAAAGGGCTTATGAGCAGTTGGCATATAATGTCATACTGAATTGATTCACTTCATTTAATCTTCATATCATAAATATTCAGATCAACTGTCATTTGCAATATAACAGGTTAATTACTGTATTTCAGATAAACGATATTTATTATGTACGTTCCGTTGGTACATGTTGCTATGGAAAAATGCACTAATTCTCAAAAACTGGCAAGCAAGTATCATTTGAATGATTTTAGTAAACGAACGTTGTTACATTCATCATAGAGAGAAGAGGAGCGGACGAGATTTTGCTGAAGATAAACTTGATTTGTTGTGCACTTTTCTGGCAAGACAAGAAATAAGATGAAAATTATAGATTGTGAGAAGTTAAAAAAAGTCCGCCAGTTTTTGTTTGTTTTTTTGTTTAGTTTAAATTTTCAAGGCAACTACTTTTCAGTCATTTCATATTATCCGCTGACAGAAATTTAAGCAAACTTTCAATCATCATGAATGTGTGGAAACTATTGAAGTTGTGGACTTCGCACCATATTAAGCATGAATATTAGATCTGAATAAAATTATGCCTTTTGAAAAAGAAATGAGTGTAAATGTAAGCACAGGTGAACTTAAGATTCCATTTTAATGTTTTATGCTTTTTTCATATTCTACAAACGTAAAGAGAAGAGTACCACTTCAAATGGAAAGGAATCTGTGCAAATACTATGTTATTACAGGCGCCGAGAGGTATAGGATCATCCACATATTCAGCAAGACAAATAAATTTTTAAAAATTTGCAAAATAATCATGATTCGAATCACTTTTGATTTGCCTCTTGCTTGAGGTTCATTGTGCAAAGAAGCCAGTGGAGTGGACTTCGATGAGGGACTAGTATAAGGGAATAATGCATGGATCAGACTCATCACTCAACAGTGAGAAACAAATCAATGCTTATCCGCGTTAGGACCTATTGGTTACACAGTTTCTGTCACTGTTAGGTCGCTGAATGACTCGAATCGTGATTCGCTCATGCCATCACTCACTTATGGACTGATTTGAATCAAAAGAATCACTCGACCCACTGATCCGAATGAATTCGAGTCATCAAAAGAAGAATCATTGTTCACCATTTATGCAGTGTCACCTAGCTTAGGCAGGAAGTGATAGCATCATGGGCTTCTGTTTTTGTGAAAAATAAAGGATCTGGGTAAAATCAGCGACACAAAGCAAATGCAAAGAAAATACTTCCCCACTATTTCAAATCTTCAAATTAAAAAAAAGCACCTTCTGCAGGTTGAAAGGCAGGCACCTTCAAAACTTCATTCAAATGCACGAGTGGTTAGTTTTTTATAATATAGATTTGGTGGATGCTGAGAACATTTCGCAGATTTGTCTTTTTCGTTTTATTTCTATATCCAAGTGACAAATTCTTTCTATTTTTATCATTCTCATTATTGATCTTTGTTAACAGGCCTGGTATCATTTGAGTCTGGCGTCATATATTTGTTCCGTAAGATTTTCTTTGGTTCATTCTTATTCACCAAATGTACAGCTGTTGTCAAGTGCAAGTTGACAACTGCATCAATTCCCTCGACGATCTGTTATATTTCTTGGGTTCATTTGTAGCTTGTTTCCAATTTTGAAGGTCAATGAGATGAAAGTGTTTAGGGATAAGGATGCCTACCCCCTCCTTCCTATGTTAATTTTGACATCGCTTTTAGTTCACTTAACAATGAATTTATTCTAATATTAGGGATCCGACATGAAGTCATTCTCAAGTCTTGTATAGATTAAAAAAATAATAAATTATAATACATGTATGGTAAAAAAAGGGGGGGGGGGGCTGCTAATTGTCATGAGGAAAATGGGATTGCACGAACAGGGATGGAGATATGGGAGAATTTTCCAAAAATAGATATTGAGTTTGTTGTCATATTCAACGATGTAATTTGTATCGAATAAATACATAGTATCGATTACACTTCCGGTTTGTAGGGAAAACTAAGATTATGTCAAGGGCAAAGGACGATAATCATGTGATGGGAGTATAGTCTTTTTGAGAATGCAAAATTATGAAGCTATGTCGTATCAAGAGACTTTTGTTTTAGAAACTATTCATAAGCACACACGTTTGAATTAAAACAAGATGTTTTTAGCACTGCTGATAAAGGGGTGGATTTAATATATGAGTTTATGCATAATGAGGTCAAACCCATAACGGCAGACAATGTATGGAGTCTGTGTCATATAAGAAAACCCAAATTTATTTATAGTACAGAACAGCCACTTTGGGGAAACCCAGGTGGTCACTGGCTCCTGCTTCCATATAGCGTCGAGGTCAAGGTACTCGTACGGCTAGTCATGCCCAACTAGCCTGTAAAGCTTAGGGTCTGGCGAGTTTCCTCCCTTAAGGCGCTACTGAGGGACTGAGAGTTGGGGTGGAGTTTGGTCGGGGGTAGGCCGGACAAAACATACGGATTAGAACCTACTTCCTTAGATCTTAAGGGGCAACTGGTACTATAGTATTAGACTTAGGATCGTCCATGTCATGGGAAAAGTGCTCTCGCAACCACATCGTCACACGGCACATCTGTGCTTGGTAGGGTAGTGTGTGCTGGAGTCCCCATGCCACTTTTTTTTAATCTTTCTTAAAATTTCCCGAGTAGTAATCACTTCACAAATATAAGTGTGTGGTCTTAAAGAGTGTTTCCATTTTCAGTGCTCAGGTGAAGTTGGAGCAGAAGTTTGACCGTCCTTTGTTTATCTTTTTGTTAGCATTGTTGTTGTTGTTGGTTGGGGGTGGAGGGGATTTCACTGTGACATTGGTTTAAACCTGTCTCTTCTAATAGATTCATAGATTGGAAGACAAGACATGGATATTTTAACACTCCCTCAAAGAATCTTAAAGAAGGTATAATGCACTTTTCTTTTTCTCGAGTTAAGACTGTTGGTTGGGAGCAGGTCGATTATGTCTTTTCAATTTAATGAGACTGTTTCAGAGATGACTTTTGGAACGCCCTTGGACAACCACTATAATTAGACTGATTGTACTGATACATGCCGGGAGACATTAGATAGACTGGACCCAGTCCTCAACAGAATCCGAACTTTGGATGTCTCATACCTTTCTGGAGGGTGATCGTATTAGTCTTGTCCTCGTAATGTTCCCATTGAGTGACACCCATTGGAACCCCTCCTTAATTTGCTCTTATCTGAGGAAGATTTCCGTTTGAGTCGGGGATGGGCTTTGAACTGAAATTCTAACTCTAGTCGCCCAAATCCAGTACTCGAATGCTATGACAATAATACACATCTATAGCTACTGGCAGTGGATTTTTTTTCTGGGAATGTAGAATACTGAGCATGCAATGTATTTCAGTCTGTTCAAATTATAGTTTGACTTTAGAAATTAGAGAGATATTATTAACATTATTATCCTCTTTTTCTCTCTCTTCTTCCTTTTCGTAGCCCACTTGAGGTCAGATTTTGTCCATACTGAGATGTATATCACGAACCCAAATCTGCGCGGTCTCCGTCTTTCGTTTCTTGATGAGATTACTAACCAATAAGAGACTCGAAATTTCATGTATTTTAGCCGTTTTCAGTTTTTGTTTTTTGTTCTTTATTCTGCCTTTGTAAAAGTCATAGTATACAGGATGTCCATAGAAGTCGGAAAGTGGGAAGTAGGTCGGATTTTTTATGCATGGTAGTTCGAATGGGAAACTGATTTGATAAGAACGCGTGTAGTGGGAAAAATGGAAATTAGGGGGGAAAGTATGCACAAAATAATTAAGCCTACACAAAACTGGGAAACTGGACAAGTACGTCCGGAAATGAGAATAATAATCAGGGTGGTTCCGGTGTAGCAGGCCAGATTATACCCCCGCCAGACTATACCCGGGGTTAAACTGGCCTAGCCCAGAATATCCCCCGGGGTATATTCTGGGCTAGGCCAGTTTATACCCCGGGGTTTACTTTGGGCTAGGCCAGACTATACCCCCCCCCCCCAGTCCAGATTATACCCCCTACTTTTTTTAAAAAACAAGTCAAGACCGTAGTTTATTTCAACTTTAGTTTGAATTGTTCATTATCACTGTCATCAGATATCATATTGAAGCATACATTTTTGACTCTTGTAAATTATGATACATTTAAAAGGACATAAACATGCTTAAAAAGCATTGATATACAAAAGGATTGAAAATCAATTGAAACTGATATGATTAAACTTTAACACTAATTTTACTTGTGTCCGTTGGTATTATTATTGTTTTGGTTTTTTTATAATTAGTTGTCCATGAGTTAAACATGTATTGTAATTTTTTTGTTTAGCACCACTAACATATACTTAGTGGCAAGGTATGAACTAATTATAAGACTCATAAGTGTAAAGTTATCTGAATCTTATTATAATTTTTGAAAATCAGAAATGTGCTTGATATGTCGGAACAACTAGATCTATATATAAAGTTACACGGATGCAGAGAGAAAGGCCAGAAAAGAATACATAGAGAAAAAAACAACAACAACATTTTAACAACTGGACTGGCAGATGGTGCAATTCCATCATCCAGCAGACATTAAATATTTCACACAAAACTAAATACATACTAAAATTGTTTCACGTAATGAATTTAACCTGTCCATATCCACTTGAAACATTACAGAAAGCTAACCAGTAATATACAATAATAACAATAAGAAAACCAAATCATCTTATTTACTCTTGAAAATAAAGAGAATATAATCAATATCAGAATCACCATCATCTTGGAATAATACAAAGATAAGAGGGAATATAAAAATGACCTACACATCATTCTAGAATCTATAAGCAGCAATAATATATGTGTATATGTACCAAGTAGCCTACATGTAAAAAATAATGTGTTAAATCTTTTCAACTATTCAAGTAGACCTGGACTGAAAGCTTTAGCGAAGTAGCTTTGATAGTCATGTAAAATGACAGATTAAATCCACTGAGACAACAGTGCTCTGCAGAAAGTAATTATAGTATGTTATGGCAAAAATTCGATGGATCATGTTGCATGAACATGTCTTGTTACTAAATTCTTTGATAGCGTATTTGTAGAAATGTATACATTTTATGTAGCTCATGGTTTAAGGCACTGGATTAGTGTCACTCACGTTCGTTGGCATGTTGTAGTTGTTTTTGTAGTTGGTTGCCATTGAGTAAAATTTGCACGGTACAACCACATAGTCACACGGCACATCTGTGCTTGGTAGGGTAGTGTGTGCTGGAGTCCCCGTGCCACTTTTTTTTTCGTTCTTAAAATTTTCCGAGTAGTAATCACTTCACAAATAAGTGTGTTGTCTTAAAAGTTAAAGTGAGCGTTTCTCTTTTTAATTCTCAGGTGGAGCTTGGCCGTGCTGTGTTTATATTTTTGTTTGCGTTGTTGGGGGGGGGGAGGGGGGGGGGATGAATTTCACTCTGACAGTGGTTTAAACACTCGCCCAAAGAATCTTAAAGAAGGTATAATGCACTTTTCTTTTTTCTCGGGTTAAGACTGTTGACGGGGAGCAAGTCGATTGTGTCTTTTCAATTTAATGGGGCTATATCAGAGATGGCGTTTGAACTGCCCTCGGACAACCACTGTAATTAGACTGATTCTAATTACCATAAATTCCGGGAGATATTGGATAGACTGGACTCAGTCCTGAACAGAATCCAAACTTTGGAGATCTTAGCCCTTGATGCATCCCAAAAATGATAACTATCAAAATACATACTGACTCTGACTGCTTATTTACATAGGCATTACTAGATTCTATGATTTTTTCCTTTGGTATATAAAAAAAAACAACAATCTAAATTTGGTGGCATGGTCTAATTGCTTATAATGAATTTTATTTTCCTTCTTGGAATGCTTGTCAGTTTATATCTGTGATGTAATTGAGATGTACCGAATTAAGATTGATATGTCAAAACATTGTGCACAGTTAATGATTTTCATTATCCTGCAGGTACACAACCATCAACCATTTAAAGCCAGGGTTGTCAGCTATCTTGTTACCTCCTGGAAATATCAGCTGGCAAATGCCCATTTTGGTCCATATATAATTCGTGTTTGATGTCATGCAATTTCCAATGACGGAGCAAACCTTTGAAGTTATATTAAATTTTCAGCCATCATCATGTACAGAAAGAAGAGAGGTGTGGTTTTCCACTTCTTGAATTCGGATAACACAAATATACCTTTGTTGAAAACTTTCCACTCAAATCCAAGTAAAACTTGGTTTGTAGGAGAGTTGTCTTTATCTTGGGCCACATTTTCTCAGGACGAGTTCCCTCCCAAACTGTCACCCTATGAGATCAGTGGCGATGTACAGTTTCCATTTCGGATGATCAAAGATAATTCACCATGGGAATGATTGTGACGGAGTCAGCAGTAATTATTGTCTGTCTCTTGCCAGTTGTCTTCATGATGCCAGCAGATTCAACTTCAAAAATGTTGCTGGGTTAGTGATTCAGTTTTAAGTAAAAAGGATACAAAAACTAACGCACGTAACTGTGACACTGAAAGCAATATTATTAACAGATGTCATCCACCCATTCTTTCATTAATCCATCCATCCATCCATCCACACATCCACCCACCCACTTATCCATTCATCCATCCATCCACCCACCCTTCCATCCATCTGTCCAACTGTCTGTCCTTCTGCCATCCGTCCTTCCATTCTGCATGAGAGATTCCCTCACATCATGACCTTAGTTCTTGTTTGCTCCAGCTCTCCTTTTTGCACATCTGAGAAATTTGACGTTAAACGTTTGCGGTTTTAGTATTGTGATAAGGTGTTAGGATAAATCGTAACTGTGACACTGCTTGATAAGTGCCACAGCGCATTTTAAATAAGTGTCAAAGTGTGCATTTGTTTTTATTACCTCTCCTACTTCCAGTTTTTCCAAAAAATGGAGAAAGAAACAAGAAAACTAAGACTGTTTGACATATTGAGATCTTTTTTTTTTAGGAGATACATTACCCTGGGCATTTGCACCTTGCCTTCCTTATTGAATGTTGTTTATGTGAAGGACACATATTCCAATTACAAAACCAAATAGAGAAAATACTGAATTGTTTTCACTGTTCAGCAATGGCTTATAATGGAATATACCACGCACCCCAAACAACAGTCTTTTTTAATTTGGTTTTTCTTCTTTTGTTTCTTTATCTTGACATGCTCCTTGTTTTTCATGCTGCTTTATTCTTGACATTGACTTATGGGCTGTGTTCCAAGACTCCAGGTCTGGAAGTTGCAGAGGATAATTATCCACATTTGTGAAACATTCTACAATTTATTCATTTGTTTAAAATTCTGTCCTTTTACATTTATTTTCCTGAAGAAGGTCAGTAGATGAAAGCTTGATTTGTCTTTTCCTTTTCCTTTTCGTTTGTGTTTTACTGTATCGTTTCAGTATTAGTTCTCGTATGAGGTTTTACTTTGTATAACTTTTTCTTCTGGCCACATTTTGACTTTGTCTTATTCTTCTGCAGCTCTAAGTAGGCTCTTTGTTGAGCTCTTGAGAGGGCTGTTTTTGGCTGGCTTCACAAAGGGGCATTCAGAGTAGAGAGGTTCTCTTTATCAGGTTTCAAGCAAATATTTCCATTGTACTTTTCAGCTGTGTTTTGGCTCCTGTGAGATAATAATAATAATAATAATAATAATAAAGTTCATTTATATAGCGCATATCCAAAGATGCTCTATGCGCTTTACAAAACATGCAGAAACAGACAAATCTCATTCCTAGCAACTGACAACACACACAAAGACACACACACACGCACAAACACTATCTCTCCCTCCTGTCTCTCTCTCTCTCTCTCCTTCACACACACGCACAAAACACCAATACATATCAGACTACACATCAAAGTGTTTTCTGAAGAGATAGGTTTTCACTTCAGATCTAAAAAGTGCCTCGCTTTCTATATTTCGAATATTTGGTGGTAAGGAGTTCCATACAGCTGGTGCGCACACAGAAAACGCTCTCTCTCCAAATTTTTTTGTTTTAGCAAATTTAGATTCTAGTAGTTTTTTATCAGAAGATCTTAATGCTCTAGATGGTTTATACGGATGAATAAAGTTTATAAGATAAAGAGGAGCATTGTTGTACTGACATTTGTGGCATAACACTGCAATTTTAAAATCTATCCTTGCCTTTACAGGGAGCCAATGAAGACCAATAAGCAAAGGTGTAACATGTTCTCTTCTGCGTTGTTTAAGTATTAATCGAGCAGCATTGTTTTGAATTCTCTGAAGTTTGCTAATTTGTTCTGCTGGAAGGTTTTTAAGAAGAGAGTTGCAATAGTCGAGACGAGAAAAAATGAAGGATGAAACCAAAACTTGCATTGACTCTTTAGGGAGTATTAATGATAGTTTACTTAACCTACGTAATTCTAAATATAGTGATTTTGACAGGTTATTGATGTGATGTACCATTGACAAGTTGCAGACGAAAATAACACCAAGATTCTTTGCTTTCACTGATGTTTTAATCATTTTTTGCTCGATAGTCATTTGACCGACGTTTATGTCAGGTCTATTCTTACCATGGCATACTAGAATTTCAGTCTTCTCTTCGTTCATTTTCAATTTATTTTCATTCATCCACGACTGAACTTGAGAGATACAGTTTTCTGTCTTGCTCACCAGCATGGACACATTTGATGGTTCACCAGAAACATAGAGCTGGGTGTCATCAGCATATTTATGATAGTTAACATTACAATTTTGAATAATTTTGCCTAAAGGCTGTGTATATAAAGTGTACAGTAAAGGACCAAGAACGGACCCCTGCGGGACTCCGAACTGTAATGGGAATTCTTTGGAAAAAGTGTGGTTCACATAAATTCTTTGAGTGCGATTTTGTAAATAGCTTTCAAACCAGTTTAAAACAGTTCCAGACAAACCAAAAGCGGCACTCAGTCTATTTAAAAGAATTTTGTGATCGATAGTGTCGAAAGCGCCACTCAGATCTAGCAAAGCCAAAACAGACACTTGTCCCTCGTCAGCAGCACATAGTAAATCATTTTGAACCTTCAGCAGTGCTGTTTCTGTGTTATGACAGGGTCTATAGGCAGACTGGTAAGTTTCATTAAGATTATGCATATCAAGGTGATCTTTCAGCTGATGAAGAACTACTTTTTCTAAGATCTTTGATATAAAAGATAGATTAGGCACAGGTCTATAATTTTTAAGATCTTGAATACACAAGTTTTTCTTTTTCAATAAAGGTGTTACAATTGCTTGTTTAAAACATACTGGGACATGTCCACTCATTAAAGACTCATTTATGATATTAGTGATAATTTCTATCAAACTATCCAAATTCGTTAGTAGCATGGGGGTTGGAATGGGGTCGAGGCAGCATGTTTTGGGTGGAGAGGAAAGAATAAATGATTTAACGGTTTCTTGGGGTATTTTTTCAAAACAATTCATAGGATTTCCAGAAAAATTATCACATTCAGATCTTGTTGTATGCGATTTGTCAAGTTCATTTCTTATACTCTCAATTTTGTTATGGAAGAATTGACCAAATTCATCAGCTATATTAGCTGTTGTGGAGGGTAAATCTACTGTTTTGGGAGCACTTGAAAGAAATTTAGTAATGTTAAACAGTTTTTTCAGAGAGGTACTTGACATGATAGCTTCCTTGTAGAATTTGGTTTTTGCATCTTTTATCAAAGAAATCACTTTATTTTTACATAATCTAAATATGTCCTTATGTATGTGAAGTCCTGTTTGACGCCATCTTCTTTCAGCCTGTCGTCGCTCAGATTTCGCGGCTTTAATTTCTAAAGTCATCCATGGGGCAGATGTTCGGGCGTTGATGGTTCTAGTTCGTTCTGGGGCATGTTTGTCAAGTATGCGTCGCAGTTCTGTGTTATATTCAGAACATAAATCACTGCTTGATGTAATGGCATCTCTTGCTTCTGTAATATCAGCAGTAAATGCTGGTAGGTTGATGGCACGGATGTTCCTAGATGAGATGGCATACTTCGAGGATTTTGGTTTGCTGACATTAAGAGAAAAACAGATGCAACGATGATCAGAGATGAACTTATCTTGGACGCTTAAGTCGATGAGTGAATTGGGCACATTTGTAATTAACCAGTCGATGACATGACCGCGGTTGTGCGTTGGTTCAGTGATGACCTGAGTTAACCCCCGTGATGCGAGAATGTCCTTTATTTGATTTGCCATGGAGTCTGTGGATGAGTCATGGTGAATGTTGAAATCGCCGATGATGTAAGGCTGAGTTGGACTTGTATCCTCCTTGTCAAGTAGATCCTGAAATTCTTCTGCAAAGTTGCGTGAACGTGGTGGTCGATAAATGATAATAAAATGCAGAGAACGACTGTTAACTGTGGATTTTGCAGCCATGCATTCGAATGACTGAAGGTCTAAAATTCTATAAGTTTCCACTTTTATTGTATTTTTATACATAATACAAAGGCCACCGCCTCTCCCAGTTGTTCTGGGAAATGAGTCGCAACTGAACCCATCAGGTGTCATGTCCCTTATTGCTGCCTCGTCTCCATTAGAAGACAGCCAGGTCTCGGTGATAAACGCTACGTCTGCATTTAGTTCAAGTATGGTATCGTTGATCAGACAACCTTTGTTTCGTACAGATTGTGCATTAAAATATAAACACTTCAAGGATGTCGAGTGTTCTTGAAAAATGTTTCTAGTATCAATCTTAATCAAATTGCTGTGATTAATTATTCGGCTGCTAGGTGTGGCGTTGACATCGAATGTTTTATCGATTTTAGAGAGCAGTACTTTCATGTGTCTCTGTTTTCTGCTTCCAGCTCTCATTCCTCTCTTTCTGTTTGTTTTTAAGATACAGTTACAATGTTTCCTAATGCCAAGCTGGGCCAAATGACCCAGCAATTTTGCTGAGACAGTGCATGTGTTTTTGTTCACACTAAACAGCTGATGCCTTGTGTACTTGGCACACTCCTGACCATGGTCCCTTTGTCTACCGACTTGCACTGACTGTGCTGCACTTTCACTTGTACTAGCCCACTGAGTGTTTACACAAGGCTCTTGTTTCTGGGATCTAACTACACAATTGTTTACATTATTCATCTGAGGCTCAGCTACACAGTTAAGCACATTGTTGACATTACTCAGCTGAGTTTGAGTCAAGCCTGTTGACAACTGACACAGGAATGAGCAACTTGCTTGGTGGTACTGAGCTAAGGTGTAAATATGACTAAGTAAATTGAAGAAGGCCGACGTTAAAAACACAAATTCCATGGCTGTCTTTGAAAATAAATGTACGATGTATATCATTGGGTCTGTGCAAGAGATATTACAGCAACTTCTGACACACCCATCCACTCCCCATTCAGCACCATAGGTAGATACATGAACTGACCCTGACCAAGCCTCCCTCAAAGACAGCGACGGTGATCACATTAAGGAGACCATCCAGAAACCTGAGGTGATGGCATCAGCACCTCTTCCATCCAATGGAAATGTGACGCAAGAAACGAGGTCAAGAGTGGCAAGCAGTGGCCAAAGTCTTGTTTCTGTTTCTGTTTATATTTGCGTTAATCTTTTCCAGCACTGGGCTTCTGAGTTACAGTGTGTTGAGACACAAAAAATGTCCGCATTTTCATAAATCATAGTCAATAGTTGAGGCCATAGTAATTTCCGCATAGTGATTTCCTATTTCATAACATTTTTATGTGTCTGTTATTGTTGTATGTTTCAAGTGTAATTATATTCATTCTGTGGCCATTTCTTCATTACGAAAAGGAACTTTTTTTTATGTAGAATCAAACATTGAAATTGAATATCTTGTTTGCCAGTTTCATGATTTTCGTACGTACTTAAAATTGTAACAACATGTCTGTCATATCATTGCGCTGTATTGGATGCTGCAGACATTAATAATAGAAAATGTCAAAATTTGGCAAAAAGAAAAAGTTGTATGTAGCAAAGCCTTGCGTAAGAAATAATACCCAAAAGATACAATAAAACGCAAACTAAAGGAGAAGACAGAAAATGGCTGATATTTCGGCAACAGCCTTTTTCAAGGAAGAAAAACAAAAAAACAACAGAAAAAAAAAAAAAAGGAAAATTGAGCAGATAAAACAATTGAACAATAAAAGATTTGAATTTCTGTGGTTTTTGTGATATTTCTTCAAAGAAATTAATAATGTTCTATTAATTAAATGTTCTGTACATAACAGTAAATTACTGCCACCTGTATTATGAATTGGAACAGTCTTGTTGATTTTAGACAAATAGAAAATTAACCCATTCCTGCCTAACGCTACCAATGCGACACGCTCGGATCTGTCTAATGCGACTACATCTGATCATGTTCGTATCACCCTAATGCACCCGAATACACACTCCTATCATTGTGGTATTTATATAGTCTCTTATAGCAACCCGATCTCATTGGCAGCCTGTTTAGAGCTATAATCCTGTTAGAAACAAGATGTCCACTCTTCAGTTAAAAATACAAACGGATGCGTCTGGCTTGCGAACTTTTTTTTCAGTGAAGTTTTGAAATCACAGAATACCGGAAGGGCAAACAGTGTTGATCAGCTGTTCAGTTGTGTTGATGTTTCCACACCAAATGCACTGGTTGCTTCCTTTATAACATTCATATACAACGTAATAAGCTGTTATAGCAAATATCACGAGGACTCAAAACAATGACATTTTTGGACAAAACGTGCAGAAAAATTTGAGTTTCAACTTTATTTAATTGCAATACATTTCAATTCAACTCACTGACACGTATATAATATTTCCTGAAAGGGCCTTCATTTATCTACGTCTTGGTACCATTTTCACCAACACTGTATAATAGAAACGTGGACAAATATTTCTTAAAAAATATCAGTTGTCAGGAAATTGGACTTAGTTCCCTTCCCTTAGGCATCTGGGCATGAAAAATGGGGAAGCAGTGGACTTTTATTTTTTTGCAAGAAAGGGTTGAGCAACAAAAATGAAGATAATTGACATGTGGGGTAAGATCAGTTACCAGCAAACTATGAAAAAAAAAGATTTAAAGATACATGTTATCTCTCTTTATATATTTGTTCATCTATCCATCCATCCATCCATCCATCCATCTACCCATCCATTCACCCCACCCATCTATCCATCCACCTACCCATTGATCCACAGAGCATAGTATTTTAACCTTAATGAAAACTTGTTTCATTAGCAAGGAAAAGATAGGAACAAAGAAGTTTTCCTCTTATCATTGTAATATCTCAACATGTTTTTCCTTAGTATATTTACTCTTACATATTTGTTATAACTAGGGCTGTTTTAACTTTGTTATGGGTTTCTGGGCAAAGAAATAGAATTTTCTTCCCCGTTTCAAAAACCAGTGTAAATTTGAATGCACGGGGCCTCCAAAACCCTGGGGCCCCCGGTCAACTGCCCAATGTGCCCATGCATTAAGACAGCTCTAGTTATAACTCCAGCAAATGAGCAACAAAAAGCCTCTCTGCTCCATGATCGACATAAATTTATCTGAAATTAAACTCTGCTTTGAAAACAATGGTGACAATTCTGATGTTTTTCCGTATAAATATTCAGGTGTGTCTTTGTCCACAAGAAGCCTGTGTGAATAAGAGAACGTCCAGAAGAGAAATTTGGAGTTATTTTCACAAAAATCATGAATTCTAACGTGTGTGAAACATTTGGTATTACTTGACTACCGTGGGTATCAATATTAGAGCACGCATAAAGTTGAGTCATAAATCAATCGTTTAATGCATTCGTTTATTTTTTCGGTATTAAATTGTACATCTTAAAGTGCACCGACAAATCTTAACACTATAAGATCGGAGCAACGCTCACTGCATCGCTAGGTCTAGCCCAAAATGACAGACCAACGCACACTGCATTGTCTGTAAATATCAATGGTCTATGAAAAAGGTCCGTACAAACACAAAAATAACTCTGATCTAAAAGGCTTAATTATCAAAGAATTTCTCCCGGAAGGAAGAAAAAGAGGAGCAAAACTAAGAAGCCACAAGAGAGCAATGTACAAAAAAGTACATGATGAGAAATTTGATACCATAGGGGATATTTTGAAATGATCCATTAACTTTCATGTTCTTAATGATGAAGTGGCTACAAGGACAAGAGGGAGATGATATTGACAATAAAGATGATACAAAGAAAGGAAATGTAAATTCGATAGTGATGTACTACATATTTATATATTTTTTTCATGTAGGCTTATAAAAAAAAGTCAGTTCTTGAATTATATAAAATTCAAATGTCTAGACTGTAACAGTCCATGCCAAAATGCCTTTACAGAACAGCAAGGGCTTATCATGGTGGGCATATACTATTCTAATGACGATATGCTCGTAGAGGAAAGGGGGAAGCAAGTGAAAAGCATACAGTGTTTCTAAAGGTCTTTATTTTGGGAGGTTCCGCTGCTCTTGACATTCACACCCTGAGCACTTTTCTGGTTTTTAGTTTTCTTGTTCTTGTTTCAGTGTGTTCTTGTGCTAGGGATGAGTTGTTGTTTTTTTTAATTTTGCCCGGCCCTGCACTTCTCGACTTTCAACTGCCAAGGTATCTTTAACGTGCGCAGCATGCACATGGGCCCACCGAGTGTTTCGTCCGTATCCGAGAAGACTATGTGCTCTATTCTACCTACCATAGGATAAGGGATAGAAACAACAAACAAACAAAAAAACCAACATATGCACCCTGAACCCGGTACCTTCGGCTTGAGAGCACATAACCTCAACACGCTCGCTGATTTAATCTAACCTGTCTCCTTTATGGACTCTCTTGTCTGACTACATACTGGCTCTGAGCAAATCAAGTCAGATGGAATGAAACTGGGGATGCCGTAGCGTAAGTATATCAGAAGATGTCAGGAAGTTAAAGGCCGAAACGTCTAATGAAAGAATCCACTCTTCCTCTGACTGAGTCTGAAGATTGTCATCTGCCTCGCTCCACCTAAGGAGTTTCTTACCACTGTTCAAGGTAGTTTTCTTCTGATGGTTTTTCACTGTCCAACGGCAGTAAGCTTAACTTACTTTAGGGACATTCCACGTAATATGTTACCCGAGAGCCATTTTTCAAACCATGCCTGGGAAAAAGATTGCTGATTGTGCTGTAAAGGGTACTAATTAAATTAACATTTTTGATTAGTATTATCTTCTTTGAGTGATCAGGTGACCTAGTGAACATCTTGGATAAGAGCACATGTTTACAACCTCCCATCAGTTATCAAGATTAGGCCTATGCCCCATCAGTTACTGAAACCAATTGCCCCTTTGTGCTTAAAAGTAAATCTTGATTATTTATGCTCTTCCTGTATGCTCAAATGCATTTTTTGAATGTAGGAAAACGTTGGTCACAAATCCTGTTGGTCTTTTGATTTCACAAATTTTGCAGTTTCATTTTGCTATTTAAAAAACATGGTACTTTTTCTGTCCCATCAGTTACCAACTAAAGTGAACGCAATTGTGGGCTCATCTTCATGCTGAGCAAAAAAAAAAACAGAAAAAGAATTGTTTCTCAAATATTATGAATTTCGCATTTTGTACGTTTTGGTTTTCAACTCTTCCCTTCTTTCTTTCCGAAATAACAATGTTCGAAACTCAGTGTAAATGAAATATAATGTTTATTATAAAAGATGGTAATTAAGATAGGAACAAGCTACATAGTCTGGCTTCGTAAATACGTGGGTTTTTTTTTTTCCCTACTAGAGAACCTTACATCTAGCCAGAGGGCCATCCACAAAATACATACACTCGATTTTGGCATTTTTTAAAACCCCCTACTTCCCCCAGGTATGCTTTATATACGCCCATGTTGGTTTGATGCAGGGAACCCGCCCCTGCCCTATCAATCCCACGGAAATCTGAGTCGGACTGACATAGGGTTGCAGGCTGAGCTGTGTCCTTCTAAGTTACTTCACGTTCACGAAGTAAGACTTAGGTAGTACATATATATATCAATAGTAAGAGACTCTTGAGTGGACAAGTTACCGGTCACGGATACCCTTGATGTCTGCAAGTCCCAGACTTGGATTCCCGGAGTGCAGCACGTCTGTTAGTGTAAGGTGGCCCGAAATCCAAGTTTTTTTTTTTTTTTTTGGGTAACCAAACTTATCTGAGGTTTGCTCATATCAGTTGGACTTTGTCAGTGAATGAAAACAACAACAACAACAAACAAAGAAAAAACAAACAAATAGACAACAGGACCTTCATAGAGCTTTAGGTATTGACTTCACGTCAGTAATACATTGTCATGTAATAACAAGGCCCACCCAGAGCCATCGTAACACATGGACACACTGGACAGCTGGCCAGGGGCCCCAGAAGGTCAAGGGGATCCATTGCATGTAAATTTACATTGATTTTTGAAACGGGGAAGAAATCTCTTGCATTACAAAAGAATCTGCTCTTGAGCCCCTAATGATGTTCGAGGTGCAAAGGCAACCTGCAGAGATCCTCCATAAACAAAGACCTCAATTCATTCCCCTAATGATGTTAAGGAGGCCATGGGCCCACCATAGCTGTTGTCAAGCATGTGTTGCTGGGCCTTGTCCTTCCATCGCGGGATATAGCCCTCCGCCAATGACCTCCATCCTTCTCTGGTTTCC
>OZ007567.1:72684084-72691584 GCA_963931925.1 Onchidella celtica | reverse complement strand
CCTCTTTGCTGCTAGTGGCTCACTGAATCAAAACAAAAGCAAAATATATATGACTCAGTCAGCCATTAGCAGGAACGACGATATGAAATTACGGTTGAGACAATAAACTTAGGACACGTGTGATGCCCTCTGGATCTCCACAGTCTCCTCCTGCATAGAAACTTTGGACGCTCTGGCTCACCGTTGGGATTGGTGAAGGATCATAAATCATAATTGTTGCCTAGATTAGCGATCAGTAGGCATGAGGGCAAACTAAGTGGAGAAACAAAATAATGCCCTACCTATTTATACAGTGGTGAGGAATCTCCTGACGTTGCGCTCATATTACGAAAATTGGTAAGGTCCCCGGCATTTGAATAATTATCTCGTGGGGTGAGAATGGAACCGCTTCTTTAGACGTTATTCCTTGGAGTGATAATCTGGTTCAGGTGGAATCAGCATTTCTGAACTACAGATTTTGCTCACAAGAGCAATCTAAAATCTACGAGATTTCGAACAAGTCGCGACCTTAGTTCTTGCTTGTTCGAACTCCACTTTTTGCGCGATTGAGAAACTCGGTTTTAAATTTTTGCGGCTTTAGTCTAATGATAAGGTGTTAGGATAAACTGGAACTGTGACGTAGCTTGGAAAGTGCCATATTACATTTTAAACAAATGCCACCGTGTACATTTGTAATACGCTATTCTCTACGTACTGAACGATCTCCATGTATTTCAGAAGATGGAACAAACAAGAACAGAAGTCGCGAAGTGTTAAACTGTAGGATCTTTTCGAAGTCATGAAGCCGATGTACAGGGGAGTTACTGTGCACCCTTGGCAGACAGCAGCACTGACATTTTAGGGAAGATCGGTTTATTCAATAATACTTATATGTTCATTTATACATTATTGACGTGTCTTATCTCATGCATCAGATGCGCATTGATAGTCCTGTTTTTCAGGTTTTTGAGTTGTGATATAATTATGTTTCTGTAATAATGAGTAAGATGTGTATATCATATTGTATGACTGTGCTCTTACACGCTCTGTGAAAGAAAATTTACCAGATTTGATAATAAAGTGATTCTTATCTTATCTTATTTTATTTTATCTTATCTTTGCGACTCCTCTTTCGCCATCTTTGTGCAATTAGTTTCATTCTATATGCACATAATTATCATTTTAATGGTTACATCTCCTCAATTTTTTGCGACTGGTTCTCATCAATAAATCATGGCCGTGTGCAATATACTCAAAATGTGACAAACAGAAAGGGTCCATGTTGCAAAGCCTCCCTTAAGATATAATAAAGAAACCACGCCATTAAACGCAAAGGAAAAGGAAAGAGAGATCAATCGGGACATTCACCCCTTGCACTCGCAGACGTTACGTACACGCCATTTGTTAACCGTTATTTTTTTGCCACATTTTGACTTCTCTTCAAACCTTTTCTGCGACCCCACGGATATTTTGTGTGTGCGTGTGCGTGTGTGTGTGTGTGTGTGTTTAAGTAAAATTCTGTCAGTGTGCAACATGGCCGTTTTCGAGCCCATGTGCCACAACCTCTCCCACCCACCCACCCCTAGCCCCACCCCACCCCCCAAATTTACAAACTCAAATGCGAAACAAAAGTATTGACTCAAAGAAAAAAGAGACCTCATCAAAATAATAATAATAATAATAATAATAATAATAATAATAATAAAAGTAATAATAATATGATAACAAAATGAAGTTCTAAAAAAAAAAGAGTTAAAGGGAGATTTCCAGGAATCCTGTCAAACCTCCATGGCATGCCAAGGTTTATGTACAATTTGCGGTCAGATAGACATCGATCATGTCAGTATTTTTAACCATCGCTATTCGCACCCGGGATTCTCAACAATTATATATTAAATGAAAGAAAATTAACCTCAAAATTCAGCCCTGTCAGTGCATTCCATCATACGTATTGCTAGACTCATTAGGCGAGTGTGTCACTCAATTTTAAAATCTGTTCTCACGTAGGTTTTTTTTTTTTCTCTGCGTGTGTTTTTGTAGTCTCCATCGCACGGCCCCATGAAAGAAGCCCTGACAGGTCATCGTTATGAAAACGACGAAGAAATCAAAACCGCTGTTAAAAGTTGGCTCCAAGATCAGCCTGTTCAGTTTTTACTAAGCAGGCATAGGTGGCTTTACTAAAAGGTGGACAGTGGCTATGGAGAGAGGTGGAGACTATGTTGAGAAGTAGGGATCTGATCCTCTATTGTATGGCTTCAAATTGAGGTATGATGCTTTGTTATTGTGTTCATTTCTGTTCTAGTAATGAAGCAAATTACTTGTTTACTCACCCCCCACCCCCCCCCCAACCACCACCACGTAGTTCCATTTCCTCGTTGCTGCTAGTGGCTCAATGAATCAAAACAAAAGCAAAATATATATGACTCAGTCAGCCATTAGCAGGAACGACGATATGAAATTACGGTTGAGACAATAAACTTAGGACACGTGTGATGCCCTCTGGATCTCCACAGTCTCCTCCTGCATAGAAACTTTGGACGCTCTGGCTCACCGTTGGGATTGGTGAAGGATCATAAATCATAATTGTTGCCTAGATTAGCGATCAGTAGGCATGAGGGCAAACTAAGTGGAGAAACAAAATAATGCCCTACCTATTTATACAGTGGTGGGGAATCTCCTGACGTTGTGCTCATATTACGAAAATTGGTAAGTTCCCCGGCATTTGAATAATTATCTCGTGGGGTGAGAATGGAACCGCTTCTTTAGACGTTATTTCTTGGAGTGATAATCTGGTTCAGGTGGAATCAGCATTTCTGAACTACAGATTTTGCTCACAAGAGCAATCTAAAATCTACGAGATTTCGAACAAGTCGCGACCTTAGTTCTTGCTTGTTCGAACTCCACTTTTTGCGCGATTGAGAAACTCGGTTTTAAATTTTTGCGGCTTTAGTCTAATGATAAGGTGTTAGGATAAACTGGAACTGTGACGTAGCTTGGAAAGTGCCATATTACATTTTAAACAAATGCCACCGTGTACATTTGTAATACGCTATTCTCTACGTACTGAACGATCTCCATGTATTTTCAGAAGATGGAACAAACAAGAACAGAAGTCGCGAAGTGTTAAACTGTAGGATCTTTTCGAAGTCATGAAGCCGATGTACAGGGGAGTTACTGTGCACCCTTGGCAGACAGCAGCACTGACATTTTAGGGAAGATCGGTTTATTCAATAATACTTATATGTTCATTTATACATTATTGACGTGTCTTATCTCATGCATCAGATGCGCATTGATAGTCCTGTTTTTCAGCTTTTTGAGTTGTGATATAATCATGTTTCTGTAATAATGAGTAAGATGTGTATAATCATATTGTATGACTGTGCTCTTACACGCTCTGTGAAAGAAAATTTACCAGATTTGATAATAAAGTGATTCTTATCTTATCTTATTTTATTTTATCTTATCTTTGCGACTCCTCTTTCGCCATCTTTGTGCAATTAGTTTCATTCTATATGCACATAATTATCATTTTAATGGTTACATCTCCTCAATTTTTTGCGACTGGTTCTCATCAATAAATCATGGCCGTGTGCAATATACTCAAAATGTGACAAACAGAAAGGGTGACTGTTGCAAAGCCTCCCTTAAGATATAATAAAGAAACCACGCCATTAAACGCAAAGGAAAAGGAAAGAGAGATCAATCGGGACATTCACCCCTTGCACTCGCAGACGTTACGTACACGCCATTTGTTAACCGTTATTTTTTTTGCCACATTTTGACTTCTCTTCAAACCTTTTCTGCGACCCCACGGATATTTTGTGTGTGCGTGTGCGTGTGTGTGTGTGTTTAAGTAAAATTCTGTCAGTGTGCAACATGGCCGTTTTCGAGCCCATGTGCCACAACCTCTCCCACCCACCCACCCCTCGCCCCACCCCACCCCCCAAATTTACAAACTCAAATGCGAAACAAAAGTATTGACTCAAAGAAAAAAGAGACCTCATCAAAATAATAATAATAATAATAATAATAATAATAATAAAAGTAATAATAATATGATAACAAATTGAAGTTCTAAAAAAAAAAGGAAAAGGGTTTTTAAAAGTTTAAAAAAATGAAATAAATTGCGTTTTGTTTGAGAGCTCTTCACTTCTTTAGAGACTCCCACCTCTCCTTTGGACACTACTTCTACTACCATTTTTACGTTATCAACCCCCGCCAGGCCCCACCCCCCAAAAAGAAAATGTCCACTATTTCTATTATTGTCCTTCCACACCATTTCCTTCCTCTATCCATTTCTCTGCACGCTTTGTTTCTACTTCTTTCACCGTCTTGCTAAAAAAATAGCCGACATCGAGGCCAGACCTGCTTGACTTTCTGGTGGTTTAATTAAGTTTTGATTGATCATTCCTTATCCAGCATCAGAAAACCAGCTGTGAGTTGAAAAACACCCCAGGCTTAGAGGAATGAAGTTAAATTCCCCGGAGGGTAGCGTTATACCGCCTTTTAAAGAAAAGGAGTAATGCAGCGTGCTTTTCTGATAAGAGAAAACGGGAGTTTAAGTCAGTGCCAGGGGGCGATCCATAGAGCACGTACGGGCGATTTTATTCCACCAGCCCCCCCCCCATTTTTTTTCTTCGCTGGGCTTGAACACAACGCCCCCTCCCCATGCCCCCCCCCCTTTCTTTCTAGAACATACGGCCATTGCAATGTCGCATGTCCATGACAATCCTTTGATATTCGGAAAATTTTACTGGCATTTAAGTGCGGCCTATTATATACATTTGACTATTAATTCATTAAAGGCATCTTCAATTATATACATTTGACTATTAATTCATTAAAGGCATCTTCAATTATATCATGTTTATATAATCCTATATCTCCATTTTGTTGGAAACATTTCAGTTCAGTACTTTTTTATGCTTCACAGAACACCTTCTCTCAACCCCTAGTAATAATCGCTCTTCTTTCGCTGAGGGCTAAACCCCACTCCTCCCTCTGAGTATACGTTATGGATGCCCCCCTGGTTGAACTATAGCAGTTATTATGCCGATCGATTTCGCAATGAGACGTCTTTGAGAGTACACTTTCATCATTCTCTTCCTGTGCCGACTGTTTTCGTGAATTCAGAATGACTATTATTGCAGGTGTCACAGAGATGACGTGAGAAAAGACACAATCTATTTTTTTTCTGCTTTTAGAGCCTGTTGTGATAATGAACGGGAATAATTGGCATTGTTCGATGGACAGAGGGAACTGCCTTTGTCGCTAATCTGATTCCCACGCAGAAAAGCTGAAATTGGTTTATTTCACTGACGTCATCCAAAATCGTGATGTTGACCTCACGGCATCCCTGCCGCGTAGTGCACGGCTGCTGAGCATGGGCACTTCCACAGTTGTTGTTGTTGTTGTTGTTGGTATTGCTGGGAGGGGGCGGGGGAGTGGGACGGCACGGCCGCTCGACATGCACATTCGCAAAGTTAAGCTACAATCAAGAAACAAAAATGGAAACTCTTAGGAGACTAGAACATAAATATGAAAAACGAAATAAAATTCAAAATTTCGTAGAGGCACAAGTTTCATGACGTCAAGTGAAACAAACCTGTTAATAAGAGCGTTAGAAAATAGTTGTATTGGGAAATGGGGAATCTGTTACTCAATGATAGATTATAGTTGTAACTTTGACAATACGTGACCTTAGTTCTTGTTTGTTCCAAACTCACATTTTGCAGAACTGAGAAAACTGACGTTAAGAGTTTGCGGCTGTAGATATTATGATAAGGAGTTAGAATAAATCGGAATTGTGAAACAGCCTAATAAGTATCAAATTTAAACCAGTGTCAAAGTGTGAAATTTGTTACACCTCTTCTACTTACTAAAAGACCTCCAGTTTCTTTCAGAAAATGGAGATAGAATAAACAAGAACTGAGGTCTCGAATAGGAGTGGTGATACCAAGACATAGTATAACGTTATACGTAGTCTTGAGTGATACAATCCATGAATGATAGTCGGTAAATGGAGCATCCGGTAACATCAAAGATCGGAGAAGTTAAGAAATAAGAATGTTGTTACCAGTACGTACCGTCCCCAAGTTTGTTTTGTTTTTTGTATCTTAAAGCCTTTGTGACTCCAGACCTAGAGAGTTATTCACGAAATACTCCTAACAGCAGCCTTGATTAATTATTCTTTCGGATTTTCTTGTTTGTTTTGATCCTGTTTATAGTTTTTTTTTTGTTGTTGAAAGGGTAAGTGGCAGGGTTAAGGGTTCGCGAGATTTACGTGTTAGGGATAGGTACGTATGCGTACACATCCATAGTATAAAACGCTTGGAGTACTACGTATATATAACAACAGCCTAAATTAATATTTCCAGAGACTGAAACTTGGTTACACAGCTTTATCATAACTGCTTCAACACACATTGGCATCTATACCCAGACAACGACCCTACTGAATTCCGACACGTAGGACTGAAGTCAAATTTGCACAAAGGAATGACATCGCTCCAAAGCGGATCCGCTGGTTAGCCTATGACATCATGCTGACGTCAGTTTGATGGAGGGAAATCACCCCCCCCCCCCCCACAAACGCCCCCTACCTTCGGATAATCCCATAAGCCCTATGGAATTCCATACAAATCTACGTCAAATTAACGTAGGGGTGCTTCCTGGGTGTAAACCCGTGTACAGAAACACTTGTTTAGCAAACAGAGAAAGATGCAGAAGATCGTTTACGCTCTCTGCAATGCACATCAAGCCGACACTTTCGCTAGACGTGACATATTTCACCAAAAATACTACAATTGATAAGATGAGACAGCTAGTGCTTTTCGCGCAAACAGATTTGGCACCGCCACCTAGCGGCAAACAAGCGGAAGTCATGAAAATTCCGTATTTTACATGGCCAAATAGGGAAAATATTGAATTTTGTTCACTGTTCAGCTGTCGCTATAGGCCTTGATTGACATCATTTGTTGCGGAATTATATAACCTCAATCGCTGTGGAAAAACTGGCTTTTTTTTTTTTTAGTCGCAGTAGCACTGCCACAATTTTGCATCATAAATTTACCATTATATTATTATCAAGCATTCTTTTCATACTATGCGCAATGTTTGTCTCACTTAAGAGGAAAGTTAAGGTCACAGAATTTCGGAATTTTTGGTAAATTATTTGAAGCCTATTCTCATTTTACAAGAGGGTTCTTCAGAGTATTGATCACGTTTGATATTCTTGGATATAGCTTAAACATTTCTGCTAATAACTTCAAACCTATCAAAGATAGGCTGTTGTTATAGGTACGTGCGCACCCCAAGCGTTTTGCGCTAGGGGCGCGTACGTGTACGTATCTATCCTAACCCCGTCCTTATCCTCTACCCTAAATCTTATCGAAACCCTAACCCTGCCCCTTATAAAAAAAGGAAACTAATAAAACAGGAGGAAAACAAAAAGAAAATCTGAAGGAATAATTAATTAAGGCTGTTGTTAGGAGTCTAGCTCTGGAGTCACAAAAGGCT